>CM030880.1:1312896-1497896 GCA_018132145.1 Boehmeria nivea var. tenacissima
TGACGATTCGTCTTGAACTTATCAAACGGCCCTTCCGCAACCGTTTGTGGCGTTCCTCAACCCATTGACTTATCAACGGCTATTCCGCATCCGTTGTGGCGTCGCAACAAGCATCATAACTGAGTCATTCGACGGGGTTTCTATCCAGTCCGTGTCGTCCAACAAGAAAACGATCGTCAACACCGGTTCTCGCTACGAGGATCGCATCAATTGGTATCAGAGCTTCGGCTTTTCTTGTTTGGATTATTTATCTTGAGTCTTTCTGTTTTGCGTCAATTTAGAGTCAAAAAAAAAAAATATGTTCCTTGAGTTTTGTTAGTTTTTGTTCATCGGGTTTAGGTTTGTTAATTTCTGTTTGGGATTCATTACATTCGTTTCGTGTTTGTGTTCGTGTTCGTGTGCAAGTGAACCAAGTTTGGGATTTAGGGTTTCGAGTCACAAATTTGGGGGTTTGTTTACTGCGTCTAGATTCTTGTTTGTGTTTGAGTTTGTGTCTACTCTATCTTTTCTTCTTTTGTTGAGTCTTCAAATTCGGCCATTATAAAAAAAAAAAAAAAAAAAAAAAAGTGTGTGCCGTTATTTACATAAAAAAAAAAAAGGAGAGACAAGTGTGGGTTTGAGTTTATTGGTCCTGTTTGTTTCGGTGGGATTGCAATTGCATTTGTGTTCTTAAGCGTTTGTGGGCTGTTGAGCATCGGTAAACGTTTACGTGTTTTGGTCGTTTAAAGTTTCAAAGGTCGTCGAGTGTTTTCATCTTAGTGTCTTGAGCACTTTCAAGTTTTCGAGAAAATTTGGTGAGAATTTGAGAGGTAAAAGGCACGAGTGGTGAGATTAATTGAGGGTAAAAGCCGATTATTTGAGTGATAAACACGAGTGACATTTTGAGCGTTTTCATCTTTGAGAGAAACACGTGAGGGAGTGTTGTGAGGTCCTTTTACTTTCAATTTTACACTAACCATGTCAGGAAGCGATAACGACGGGGCACGTGGCGCACAAGGGCAACCAGGTGAACAACGCTTCATGATGGAAGCTTTAACGGGGCAACTAAGAGCCTTAATGCGAGAGATGGAGGGAATGAGAGAAGAGATGGGGGAGATGAGAGCAGAACGTGAACGAAGAGGAAATGCGAGACAAAGAAATCAAGCAGCTCCTCGACAACAACGAGTTCGACCACAAGAAAGATGGGAGGACGTGGAAGAGGACTTTGAGGAGTTCGATTATGGCGAAGGGGGTGCCGATAGACGGAGGTATGAGCAGGGACGTCGGGATAATCGAAGAGAAGATGACAACCTTGGGAGCATCAAGTCCAAGATACCCGAGTTCAAAGGTCGAAACGATCCCGAGGCTTACTTGGAGTGGGAGAAGAGGATTGAGAACATCTTCGACATCTATCATTACTCTGACCGCAAAAAGGTCAAACTCGCAGTTACCGAATTCACCGATTACGCGCTTACTTGGTGGGACCAGGTTGTTACCAACAGGAGGAGGAACCGAGAGCCACCCATGGAGTCTTGGGAGGACATGAAGGCTCTCATGAGGAAACGATTTGTACCGGCCCACTATTATCGGGAGCTACACAAACGGTTACTTCGCTTGACGCAAGGGAGTAAGAGCGTGGAGGACTATCATCAAGAAATGGAGTTGCTAATGATCCGACTCGGATTAGAGGAGGATGTAGAGGTGACTATGGCGAGGTTCTTAGCGGGCATGAGCACTGAGATCGCCAACGAAGTAGAGCTGCACCATTACATGGAGATGGAGGAACTAGTCCATAAGGCGATCCAAGTGGAGAAGCAGTTCAAGTCGGGTGGAAGAAGAAGCAGATTTGGCGAACGAGCTGCCTGGAAACCTTCTAATCCCAAGAAGGAAGAGGAAAGCACGGTGGTTCCCACCAAACCGGAAAACAAGCCATCCAGTTCAACTCCTACAACCAACACTAGAGGTACAATTGAAAACTCTATTCCTCGGAACCGTGATATAAAATGTTTCAAGTGTCAAGGACGTGGCCATATTGCAAGTCAGTGTCCGAATACCCGGACGATGTTGATGAGGCCCAATGGAGAGTATGAGACGGATGAAGAGGAGGAGAAGAACCAGGGGGAGGAGTCGGAGGTCGAGGAAGTCCGGGAGACTTTGGGGTTAGTAGCTGTGACAAGGAGAGCGTTGAGTACTCAAGCAAAAAGCCAAGATGACGCGCAACGGGAGAATATTTTCTACGCGCGATGCAGAATAAAGGACAAGGTTTGCAGCTTGATAATCGACGGGGGGAGTTGCACTAATGCGGCGAGCGAGGCCTTGGTGGAGAAACTATCTCTACCGATGATAGAGCATCCCCGACCCTACCAATTACAGTTGATGCGACCCTGGTCAACGTGCAATCCATCATTTTGGATCCCGGAGACTTAATGACAAAAGTTCATGCTGAACGAGCCAAGATCGAAGAGCAAGCATGCTATTCAGCACGGGAAAAGAGCGAAACTACCGAGTCGAGCAATTAAGTGTTCGTCGAAGATCTTTATTTTATTTTGTTTTGTTATTTGAGTTATTTCTATGTAATTTCTATTTGAAATTGTGTTAGAAGTGTTTAGAGTCTTTGGTAGTTGTTTGGATTATTTTTAGGATTATTTTGAAATTTTTGTAAGCAAATAAATTAGAGGACCCGAGGCTTAGCCGATCGGTCGCGGCGATCCAGCCGATCGATCGGCCATTGAGGAGCAAGAATTCGAGAACAAGCCGAGCGCCTGCCGATCGGTCGCGTGGTTCCTGCCGATCGATCGCGCGCGCGAAGAACGTCCCAGTCGAGCGGCTGCCGAGCGATCGCCGCATCTCACCCGATCGATCGGGCACATAGCCGACCGATCGCCATATTGGGCCGAACGATCGCGCGCACGCGAGGAAAACTGTCCAGCTTTTATTTTACGCGTTTTCTTTTAATATTTTTGGTATTTTTCGAATTGTTTTGGGATATTTCCGAATTTTAATTAGTTTAATTTCCAATTAGGGTTGTAAAAGAATGAAGCCTATTTAAAGGCAAACATCAATGAGAATAAGCAGACTACGTTATTTGTGAAAAAACACCTTTGAGGATTTCTTCCTGAGTTTGTCTCGGAAGCTTGAATCGTTCAAGTCCAACGCTTGACAATTCGTCTTGAACTTATCAAACGGCCCTTCCGCAACCGTTTGTGGCGTTCCTCAACCCATTGACTTATCAACGGCTATTCCGCATCCGTTGTGGCGTCGCAACAAGCATCATAACCGAGTCATTCGACGGGGTTTCTATCCAGTCCGTGTCGTCCAACAAGAAAACGATCGTCAACACCGGTTCTCGCTACGAGGATCGCATCAAATGGTATCAGAGCTTCGGCTTTTCTTGTTTGGATTATTTATCTTGAGTCTTTCTGTTTTGCGTCAATTTAGAGTCAAAAAAAAAAAATATGTTCCTTGAGTTTTGTTAGTTTTTGTTCATCGGGTTTAGGTTTGTTAATTTCTGTTTGGGATTCATTACATTCGTTTCGTGTTTGTGTTCGTGTTCGTGTGCAAGTGAACCAAGTTTGGGATTTAGGGTTTCGAGTCACAAATTTGGGGGTTTGTTTACTGCGTCTAGATTCTTGTTTGTGTTTGAGTTTGTGTCTACTCTATCTTTTCTTCTTTTGTTGAGTCTTCAAATTCGGCCATTATAAAAAAAAAAAAAAAAAAAAAAAAAAAAGTGTGTGCCGTTATTTACATAAAAAAAAAAAAAAAAGGAGAGACAAGTGTGGGTTTGAGTTTATTGGTCCTGTTTGTTTCGGTGGGATTGCAATTGCATTTGTGTTCTTAAGCGTTTGTGGGCTGTTGAGCATCGGTAAACGTTTACGTGTTTTGGTCGTTTAAAGTTTCAAAGGTCGTCGAGTGTTTTCATCTTAGTGTCTTGAGCACTTTCAAGTTTTCGAGAAAATTTGGTGAGAATTTGAGAGGTAAAAGGCACGAGTGGTGAGATTAATTGAGGGTAAAAGCCGATTATTTGAGTGATAAACACGAGTGACATTTTGAGCGTTTTCATCTTTGAGAGAAACACGTGAGGGAGTGTTGTGAGGTCCTTTTACTTTCAATTTTACACTAACCATGTCAGGAAGCGATAACGACGGGGCACGTGGCGCACAAGGGCAACCAGGTGAACAACGCTTCATGATGGAAGCTTTAACGGGGCAACTAAGAGCCTTAATGCGAGAGATGGAGGGAATGAGAGAAGAGATGGGGGAGATGAGAGCAGAACGTGAACGAAGAGGAAATGCGAGACAAAGAAATCAAGCAGCTCCTCGACAACAACGAGTTCGACCACAAGAAAGATGGGAGGACGTGGAAGAGGACTTTGAGGAGTTCGATTATGGCGAAGGGGGTGCCGATAGACGGAGGTATGAGCAGGGACGTCGGGATAATCGAAGAGAAGATGACAACCTTGGGAGCATCAAGTCCAAGATACCCGAGTTCAAAGGTCGAAACGATCCCGAGGCTTACTTGGAGTGGGAGAAGAGGATTGAGAACATCTTCGACATCTATCATTACTCTGACCGCAAAAAGGTCAAACTCGCAGTTACCGAATTCACCGATTACGCGCTTACTTGGTGGGACCAGGTTGTTACCAACAGGAGGAGGAACCGAGAGCCACCCATGGAGTCTTGGGAGGACATGAAGGCTCTCATGAGGAAACGATTTGTACCGGCCCACTATTATCGGGAGCTACACAAACGGTTACTTCGCTTGACGCAAGGGAGTAAGAGCGTGGAGGACTATCATCAAGAAATGGAGTTGCTAATGATCCGACTCGGATTAGAGGAGGATGTAGAGGTGACTATGGCGAGGTTCTTAGCGGGCATGAGCACTGAGATCGCCAACGAAGTAGAGCTGCACCATTACATGGAGATGGAGGAACTAGTCCATAAGGCGATCCAAGTGGAGAAGCAGTTCAAGTCGGGTGGAAGAAGAAGCAGATTTGGCGAACGAGCTGCCTGGAAACCTTCTAATCCCAAGAAGGAAGAGGAAAGCACGGTGGTTCCCACCAAACCGGAAAACAAGCCATCCAGTTCAACTCCTACAACCAACACTAGAGGTACAATTGAAAACTCTATTCCTCGGAACCGTGATATAAAATGTTTCAAGTGTCAAGGACGTGGCCATATTGCAAGTCAGTGTCCGAATACCCGGACGATGTTGATGAGGCCCAATGGAGAGTATGAGACGGATGAAGAGGAGGAGAAGAACCAGGGGGAGGAGTCGGAGGTCGAGGAAGTCCGGGAGACTTTGGGGTTAGTAGCTGTGACAAGGAGAGCGTTGAGTACTCAAGCAAAAAGCCAAGATGACGCGCAACGGGAGAATATTTTCTACGCGCGATGCAGAATAAAGGACAAGGTTTGCAGCTTGATAATCGACGGGGGGAGTTGCACTAATGCGGCGAGCGAGGCCTTGGTGGAGAAACTATCTCTACCGATGATAGAGCATCCCCGACCCTACCAATTACAGTTGATGCGACCCTGGTCAACGTGCAATCCATCATTTTGGATCCCGGAGACTTAATGACAAAAGTTCATGCTGAACGAGCCAAGATCGAAGAGCAAGCATGCTATTCAGCACGGGAAAAGAGCGAAACTACCGAGTCGAGCAATTAAGTGTTCGTCGAAGATCTTTATTTTATTTTGTTTTGTTATTTGAGTTATTTCTATGTAATTTCTATTTGAAATTGTGTTAGAAGTGTTTAGAGTCTTTGGTAGTTGTTTGGATTATTTTTAGGATTATTTTGAAATTTTTGTAAGCAAATAAATTAGAGGACCCGAGGCTTAGCCGATCGGTCGCGGCGATCCAGCCGATCGATCGGCCATTGAGGAGCAAGAATTCGAGAACAAGCCGAGCGCCTGCCGATCGGTCGCGTGGTTCCTGCCGATCGATCGCGCGCGCGAAGAACGTCCCAGTCGAGCGGCTGCCGAGCGATCGCCGCATCTCACCCGATCGATCGGGCACATAGCCGACCGATCGCCATATTGGGCCGAACGATCGCGCGCACGCGAGGAAAACTGTCCAGCTTTTATTTTACGCGTTTTCTTTTAATATTTTTGGTATTTTTCGAATTGTTTTGGGATATTTCCGAATTTTAATTAGTTTAATTTCCAATTAGGGTTGTAAAAGAATGAAGCCTATTTAAAGGCAAACATCAATGAGAATAAGCAGACTACGTTATTTGTGAAAAAACACCTTTGAGGATTTCTTCCTGAGTTTGTCTCGGAAGCTTGAATCGTTCAAGTCCAACGCTTGACGATTCGTCTTGAACTTATCAAACGGCCCTTCCGCAACCGTTTGTGGCGTTCCTCAACCCATTGACTTATCAACGGCTATTCCGCATCCGTTGTGGCGTCGCAACAAGCATCATAACCGAGTCATTCGACGGGGTTTCTATCCAGTCCGTGTCGTCCAACAAGAAAACGATCGTCAACACCGGTTCTCGCTACGAGGATCGCATCAAATGGTATCAGAGCTTCGGCTTTTCTTGTTTGGATTATTTATCTTGAGTCTTTCTGTTTTGCGTCAATTTAGAGTCAAAAAAAAAAAAATATGTTCCTTGAGTTTTGTTAGTTTTTGTTCATCGGGTTTAGGTTTGTTAATTTCTGTTTGGGATTCATTACATTCGTTTCGTGTTTGTGTTCGTGTTCGTGTGCAAGTGAACCAAGTTTGGGATTTAGGGTTTCGAGTCACAAATTTGGGGGTTTGTTTACTGCGTCTAGATTCTTGTTTGTGTTTGAGTTTGTGTCTACTCTATCTTTTCTTCTTTTGTTGAGTCTTCAAATTCGGCCATTATAAAAAAAAAAAAAAAAAAAAAAAAAAAAGTGTGTGCCGTTATTTACATAAAAAAAAAAAAAAGGAGAGACAAGTGTGGGTTTGAGTTTATTGGTCCTGTTTGTTTCGGTGGGATTGCAATTGCATTTGTGTTCTTAAGCGTTTGTGGGCTGTTGAGCATCGGTAAACGTTTACGTGTTTTGGTCGTTTAAAGTTTCAAAGGTCGTCGAGTGTTTTCATCTTAGTGTCTTGAGCACTTTCAAGTTTTCGAGAAAATTTGGTGAGAATTTGAGAGGTAAAAGGCACGAGTGGTGAGATTAATTGAGGGTAAAAGCCGATTATTTGAGTGATAAACACGAGTGACATTTTGAGCGTTTTCATCTTTGAGAGAAACACGTGAGGGAGTGTTGTGAGGTCCTTTTACTTTCAATTTTACACTAACCATGTCAGGAAGCGATAACGACGGGGCACGTGGCGCACAAGGGCAACCAGGTGAACAACGCTTCATGATGGAAGCTTTAACGGGGCAACTAAGAGCCTTAATGCGAGAGATGGAGGGAATGAGAGAAGAGATGGGGGAGATGAGAGCAGAACGTGAACGAAGAGGAAATGCGAGACAAAGAAATCAAGCAGCTCCTCGACAACAACGAGTTCGACCACAAGAAAGATGGGAGGACGTGGAAGAGGACTTTGAGGAGTTCGATTATGGCGAAGGGGGTGCCGATAGACGGAGGTATGAGCAGGGACGTCGGGATAATCGAAGAGAAGATGACAACCTTGGGAGCATCAAGTCCAAGATACCCGAGTTCAAAGGTCGAAACGATCCCGAGGCTTACTTGGAGTGGGAGAAGAGGATTGAGAACATCTTCGACATCTATCATTACTCTGACCGCAAAAAGGTCAAACTCGCAGTTACCGAATTCACCGATTACGCGCTTACTTGGTGGGACCAGGTTGTTACCAACAGGAGGAGGAACCGAGAGCCACCCATGGAGTCTTGGGAGGACATGAAGGCTCTCATGAGGAAACGATTTGTACCGGCCCACTATTATCGGGAGCTACACAAACGGTTACTTCGCTTGACGCAAGGGAGTAAGAGCGTGGAGGACTATCATCAAGAAATGGAGTTGCTAATGATCCGACTCGGATTAGAGGAGGATGTAGAGGTGACTATGGCGAGGTTCTTAGCGGGCATGAGCACTGAGATCGCCAACGAAGTAGAGCTGCACCATTACATGGAGATGGAGGAACTAGTCCATAAGGCGATCCAAGTGGAGAAGCAGTTCAAGTCGGGTGGAAGAAGAAGCAGATTTGGCGAACGAGCTGCCTGGAAACCTTCTAATCCCAAGAAGGAAGAGGAAAGCACGGTGGTTCCCACCAAACCGGAAAACAAGCCATCCAGTTCAACTCCTACAACCAACACTAGAGGTACAATTGAAAACTCTATTCCTCGGAACCGTGATATAAAATGTTTCAAGTGTCAAGGACGTGGCCATATTGCAAGTCAGTGTCCGAATACCCGGACGATGTTGATGAGGCCCAATGGAGAGTATGAGACGGATGAAGAGGAGGAGAAGAACCAGGGGGAGGAGTCGGAGGTCGAGGAAGTCCGGGAGACTTTGGGGTTAGTAGCTGTGACAAGGAGAGCGTTGAGTACTCAAGCAAAAAGCCAAGATGACGCGCAACGGGAGAATATTTTCTACGCGCGATGCAGAATAAAGGACAAGGTTTGCAGCTTGATAATCGACGGGGGGAGTTGCACTAATGCGGCGAGCGAGGCCTTGGTGGAGAAACTATCTCTACCGATGATAGAGCATCCCCGACCCTACCAATTACAGTTGATGCGACCCTGGTCAACGTGCAATCCATCATTTTGGATCCCGGAGACTTAATGACAAAAGTTCATGCTGAACGAGCCAAGATCGAAGAGCAAGCATGCTATTCAGCACGGGAAAAGAGCGAAACTACCGAGTCGAGCAATTAAGTGTTCGTCGAAGATCTTTATTTTATTTTGTTTTGTTATTTGAGTTATTTCTATGTAATTTCTATTTGAAATTGTGTTAGAAGTGTTTAGAGTCTTTGGTAGTTGTTTGGATTATTTTTAGGATTATTTTGAAATTTTTGTAAGCAAATAAATTAGAGGACCCGAGGCTTAGCCGATCGGTCGCGGCGATCCAGCCGATCGATCGGCCATTGAGGAGCAAGAATTCGAGAACAAGCCGAGCGCCTGCCGATCGGTCGCGTGGTTCCTGCCGATCGATCGCGCGCGCGAAGAACGTCCCAGTCGAGCGGCTGCCGAGCGATCGCCGCATCTCACCCGATCGATCGGGCACATAGCCGACCGATCGCCATATTGGGCCGAACGATCGCGCGCACGCGAGGAAAACTGTCCAGCTTTTATTTTACGCGTTTTCTTTTAATATTTTTGGTATTTTTCGAATTGTTTTGGGATATTTCCGAATTTTAATTAGTTTAATTTCCAATTAGGGTTGTAAAAGAATGAAGCCTATTTAAAGGCAAACATCAATGAGAATAAGCAGACTACGTTATTTGTGAAAAAACACCTTTGAGGATTTCTTCCTGAGTTTGTCTCGGAAGCTTGAATCGTTCAAGTCCAACGCTTGACGATTCGTCTTGAACTTATCAAACGGCCCTTCCGCAACCGTTTGTGGCGTTCCTCAACCCATTGACTTATCAACGGCTATTCCGCATCCGTTGTGGCGTCGCAACAAGCATCATAACCGAGTCATTCGACGGGGTTTCTATCCAGTCCGTGTCGTCCAACAAGAAAACGATCGTCAACACCGGTTCTCGCTACGAGGATCGCATCAAATGGTATCAGAGCTTCGGCTTTTCTTGTTTGGATTATTTATCTTGAGTCTTTCTGTTTTGCGTCAATTTAGAGTCAAAAAAAAAAAAATATGTTCCTTGAGTTTTGTTAGTTTTTGTTCATCGGGTTTAGGTTTGTTAATTTCTGTTTGGGATTCATTACATTCGTTTCGTGTTTGTGTTCGTGTTCGTGTGCAAGTGAACCAAGTTTGGGATTTAGGGTTTCGAGTCACAAATTTGGGGGTTTGTTTACTGCGTCTAGATTCTTGTTTGTGTTTGAGTTTGTGTCTACTCTATCTTTTCTTCTTTTGTTGAGTCTTCAAATTCGGCCATTATAAAAAAAAAAAAAAAAAAAGTGTGTGCCGTTATTTACATAAAAAAAAAAAAAAAAGGAGAGACAAGTGTGGGTTTGAGTTTATTGGTCCTGTTTGTTTCGGTGGGATTGCAATTGCATTTGTGTTCTTAAGCGTTTGTGGGCTGTTGAGCATCGGTAAACGTTTACGTGTTTTGGTCGTTTAAAGTTTCAAAGGTCGTCGAGTGTTTTCATCTTAGTGTCTTGAGCACTTTCAAGTTTTCGAGAAAATTTGGTGAGAATTTGAGAGGTAAAAGGCACGAGTGGTGAGATTAATTGAGGGTAAAAGCCGATTATTTGAGTGATAAACACGAGTGACATTTTGAGCGTTTTCATCTTTGAGAGAAACACGTGAGGGAGTGTTGTGAGGTCCTTTTACTTTCAATTTTACACTAACCATGTCAGGAAGCGATAACGACGGGGCACGTGGCGCACAAGGGCAACCAGGTGAACAACGCTTCATGATGGAAGCTTTAACGGGGCAACTAAGAGCCTTAATGCGAGAGATGGAGGGAATGAGAGAAGAGATGGGGGAGATGAGAGCAGAACGTGAACGAAGAGGAAATGCGAGACAAAGAAATCAAGCAGCTCCTCGACAACAACGAGTTCGACCACAAGAAAGATGGGAGGACGTGGAAGAGGACTTTGAGGAGTTCGATTATGGCGAAGGGGGTGCCGATAGACGGAGGTATGAGCAGGGACGTCGGGATAATCGAAGAGAAGATGACAACCTTGGGAGCATCAAGTCCAAGATACCCGAGTTCAAAGGTCGAAACGATCCCGAGGCTTACTTGGAGTGGGAGAAGAGGATTGAGAACATCTTCGACATCTATCATTACTCTGACCGCAAAAAGGTCAAACTCGCAGTTACCGAATTCACCGATTACGCGCTTACTTGGTGGGACCAGGTTGTTACCAACAGGAGGAGGAACCGAGAGCCACCCATGGAGTCTTGGGAGGACATGAAGGCTCTCATGAGGAAACGATTTGTACCGGCCCACTATTATCGGGAGCTACACAAACGGTTACTTCGCTTGACGCAAGGGAGTAAGAGCGTGGAGGACTATCATCAAGAAATGGAGTTGCTAATGATCCGACTCGGATTAGAGGAGGATGTAGAGGTGACTATGGCGAGGTTCTTAGCGGGCATGAGCACTGAGATCGCCAACGAAGTAGAGCTGCACCATTACATGGAGATGGAGGAACTAGTCCATAAGGCGATCCAAGTGGAGAAGCAGTTCAAGTCGGGTGGAAGAAGAAGCAGATTTGGCGAACGAGCTGCCTGGAAACCTTCTAATCCCAAGAAGGAAGAGGAAAGCACGGTGGTTCCCACCAAACCGGAAAACAAGCCATCCAGTTCAACTCCTACAACCAACACTAGAGGTACAATTGAAAACTCTATTCCTCGGAACCGTGATATAAAATGTTTCAAGTGTCAAGGACGTGGCCATATTGCAAGTCAGTGTCCGAATACCCGGACGATGTTGATGAGGCCCAATGGAGAGTATGAGACGGATGAAGAGGAGGAGAAGAACCAGGGGGAGGAGTCGGAGGTCGAGGAAGTCCGGGAGACTTTGGGGTTAGTAGCTGTGACAAGGAGAGCGTTAAGTAAAAGCCAAGATGACGCGCAACGGGAGAATATTTTCTACGCGCGATGCAGAATAAAGGACAAGGTTTGCAGCTTGATAATCGACGGGGGGAGTTGCACTAATGCGGCGAGCGAGGCCTTGGTGGAGAAACTATCTCTACCGATGATAGAGCATCCCCGACCCTACCAATTACAGTTGATGCGACCCTGGTCAACGTGCAATCCATCATTTTGGATCCCGGAGACTTAATGACAAAAGTTCATGCTGAACGAGCCAAGATCGAAGAGCAAGCATGCTATTCAGCACGGGAAAAGAGCGAAACTACCGAGTCGAGCAATTAAGTGTTCGTCGAAGATCTTTATTTTATTTTGTTTTGTTATTTGAGTTATTTCTATGTAATTTCTATTTGAAATTGTGTTAGAAGTGTTTAGAGTCTTTGGTAGTTGTTTGGATTATTTTTAGGATTATTTTGAAATTTTTGTAAGCAAATAAATTAGAGGACCCGAGGCTTAGCCGATCGGTCGCGGCGATCCAGCCGATCGATCGGCCATTGAGGAGCAAGAATTCGAGAACAAGCCGAGCGCCTGCCGATCGGTCGCGTGGTTCCTGCCGATCGATCGCGCGCGCGAAGAACGTCCCAGTCGAGCGGCTGCCGAGCGATCGCCGCATCTCACCCGATCGATCGGGCACATAGCCGACCGATCGCCATATTGGGCCGAACGATCGCGCGCACGCGAGGAAAACTGTCCAGCTTTTATTTTACGCGTTTTCTTTTAATATTTTTGGTATTTTTCGAATTGTTTTGGGATATTTCCGAATTTTAATTAGTTTAATTTCCAATTAGGGTTGTAAAAGAATGAAGCCTATTTAAAGGCAAACATCAATGAGAATAAGCAGACTACGTTATTTGTGAAAAAACACCTTTGAGGATTTCTTCCTGAGTTTGTCTCGGAAGCTTGAATCGTTCAAGTCCAACGCTTGACGATTCGTCTTGAACTTATCAAACGGCCCTTCCGCAACCGTTTGTGGCGTTCCTCAACCCATTGACTTATCAACGGCTATTCCGCATCCGTTGTGGCGTCGCAACAAGCATCATAACCGAGTCATTCGACGGGGTTTCTATCCAGTCCGTGTCGTCCAACAAGAAAACGATCGTCAACACCGGTTCTCGCTACGAGGATCGCATCAATTGGTATCAGAGCTTCGGCTTTTCTTGTTTGGATTATTTATCTTGAGTCTTTCTGTTTTGCGTCAATTTAGAGTCAAAAAAAAAAAAATATGTTCCTTGAGTTTTGTTAGTTTTTGTTCATCGGGTTTAGGTTTGTTAATTTCTGTTTGGGATTCATTACATTCGTTTCGTGTTTGTGTTCGTGTTCGTGTGCAAGTGAACCAAGTTTGGGATTTAGGGTTTCGAGTCACAAATTTGGGGGTTTGTTTACTGCGTCTAGATTCTTGTTTGTGTTTGAGTTTGTGTCTACTCTATCTTTTCTTCTTTTGTTGAGTCTTCAAATTCGGCCATTATAAAAAAAAAAAAAAAAAAAAAAAAAGTGTGTGCCGTTATTTACATAAAAAAAAAAGGAGAGACAAGTGTGGGTTTGAGTTTATTGGTCCTGTTTGTTTCGGTGGGATTGCAATTGCATTTGTGTTCTTAAGCGTTTGTGGGCTGTTGAGCGTCGGTAAACGTTTACGTGTTTTGGTCGTTTAAAGTTTCAAAGGTCGTCGAGTGTTTTCATCTTAGTGTCTTGAGCACTTTCAAGTTTTCGAGAAAATTTGGTGAGAATTTGAGAGGTAAAAGGCACGAGTGGTGAGATTAATTGAGGGTAAAAGCCGATTATTTGAGTGATAAACACGAGTGACATTTTGAGCGTTTTCATCTTTGAGAGAAACACGTGAGGGAGTGTTGTGAGGTCCTTTTACTTTCAATTTTACACTAACCATGTCAGGAAGCGATAACGACGGGGCACGTGGCGCACAAGGGCAACCAGGTGAACAACGCTTCATGATGGAAGCTTTAACGGGGCAACTAAGAGCCTTAATGCGAGAGATGGAGGGAATGAGAGAAGAGATGGGGGAGATGAGAGCAGAACGTGAACGAAGAGGAAATGCGAGACAAAGAAATCAAGCAGCTCCTCGACAACAACGAGTTCGACCACAAGAAAGATGGGAGGACGTGGAAGAGGACTTTGAGGAGTTCGATTATGGCGAAGGGGGTGCCGATAGACGGAGGTATGAGCAGGGACGTCGGGATAATCGAAGAGAAGATGACAACCTTGGGAGCATCAAGTCCAAGATACCCGAGTTCAAAGGTCGAAACGATCCCGAGGCTTACTTGGAGTGGGAGAAGAGGATTGAGAACATCTTCGACATCTATCATTACTCTGACCGCAAAAAGGTCAAACTCGCAGTTACCGAATTCACCGATTACGCGCTTACTTGGTGGGACCAGGTTGTTACCAACAGGAGGAGGAACCGAGAGCCACCCATGGAGTCTTGGGAGGACATGAAGGCTCTCATGAGGAAACGATTTGTACCGGCCCACTATTATCGGGAGCTACACAAACGGTTACTTCGCTTGACGCAAGGGAGTAAGAGCGTGGAGGACTATCATCAAGAAATGGAGTTGCTAATGATCCGACTCGGATTAGAGGAGGATGTAGAGGTGACTATGGCGAGGTTCTTAGCGGGCATGAGCACTGAGATCGCCAACGAAGTAGAGCTGCACCATTACATGGAGATGGAGGAACTAGTCCATAAGGCGATCCAAGTGGAGAAGCAGTTCAAGTCGGGTGGAAGAAGAAGCAGATTTGGCGAACGAGCTGCCTGGAAACCTTCTAATCCCAAGAAGGAAGAGGAAAGCACGGTGGTTCCCACCAAACCGGAAAACAAGCCATCCAGTTCAACTCCTACAACCAACACTAGAGGTACAATTGAAAACTCTATTCCTCGGAACCGTGATATAAAATGTTTCAAGTGTCAAGGACGTGGCCATATTGCAAGTCAGTGTCCGAATACCCGGACGATGTTGATGAGGCCCAATGGAGAGTATGAGACGGATGAAGAGGAGGAGAAGAACCAGGGGGAGGAGTCGGAGGTCGAGGAAGTCCGGGAGACTTTGGGGTTAGTAGCTGTGACAAGGAGAGCGTTGAGTACTCAAGCAAAAAGCCAAGATGACGCGCAACGGGAGAATATTTTCTACGCGCGATGCAGAATAAAGGACAAGGTTTGCAGCTTGATAATCGACGGGGGGAGTTGCACTAATGCGGCGAGCGAGGCCTTGGTGGAGAAACTATCTCTACCGATGATAGAGCATCCCCGACCCTACCAATTACAGTGGTTCAATGACAGTGGTGGTATGATGGTGACGCACCAAGTGTTGGTGTCATTTCAGATCGGCAAGTACGAAGACGAGGTACTATGTGATGTGGTACCTATGGAGGCGACACACATCCTACTTGGCCGGCCATGGCAGTTTGATCGACGTGTTACACACGATTGCTACACCAACAAGTACACCATACCATACCGGGGCAAATCAATTGCTCTCGTATCGTTAACTCCTAGTCAAGTCCTAGAAGATCAAAAATTTCTTCAAAGTGAGCACGAGAGGAGAGAGCGTGAAAAGAGAGAGGCTTCTAGTGTGATGAGTCAATCAAAAGGGGGTGGGCAATTGAGTGAGAGAGAAACAGTTCGAGAGGAAAAACAACAAAGAGAGGGCAAACACCTAATCAAAGGAGAGGAAAGAAACGAGAGTCAAAAGAAAAGTTTTCTCCTTAGAAAGTGTGAGAGATTTCCTATTACTATGTTTTCTCTTTTGCAGGAAGTCGAGAAGCATATGGTGAATACGAAGCCACCCGAATTACCATCCTATCGAGGCATCAAGCAGCCAATCATTCCGAAGAGGGACTATAAGAATTATCGCAAGCTCGCTTTCGAGCAAGGTGATTGGGTTCGGAAACCGGGCGAGCATAACTATTCGGATTTGAGGTCAAATCCTTTTGAAGAGGAGGAGAATGATGCGACCCTGGTCAACGTGCAATCCATCATTTTGGATCCCGGAGACTTAATGACAAAAGTTCATGCTGAACGAGCCAAGATCGAAGAGCAAGCATGCTATTCAGCACGGGAAAAGAGCGAAACTACCGAGTCGAGCAATTAAGTGTTCGTCGAAGATCTTTATTTTATTTTGTTTTGTTATTTGAGTTATTTCTATGTAATTTCTATTTGAAATTGTGTTAGAAGTGTTTAGAGTCTTTGGTAGTTCTTTGGATTATTTTTAGGATTATTTTGAAATTTTTGTAAGCAAATAAATTAGAGGACCCGAGGCTTAGCCGATCGGTCGCGGCGATCCAGCCGATCGATCGGCCATTGAGGAGCAAGAATTCGAGAACAAGCCGAGCGCCTGCCGATCGGTCGCGTGGTTCCTGCCGATCGATCGCGCGCGCGAAGAACGTCCCAGTCGAGCGGCTGCCGAGCGATCGCCGCATCTCACCCGATCGATCGGGCACATAGCCGACCGATCGCCATATTGGGCCGAACGATCGCGCGCACGCGAGGAAAACTGTCCAGCTTTTATTTTACGCGTTTTCTTTTAATATTTTTGGTATTTTTCGAATTGTTTTGGGATATTTCCGAATTTTAATTAGTTTAATTTCCAATTAGGGTTGTAAAAGAATGAAGCCTATTTAAAGGCAAACATCAATGAGAATAAGCAGACTACGTTATTTGTGAAAAAAACACCTTTGAGGATTTCTTCCTGAGTTTGTCTCGGAAGCTTGAATCGTTCAAGTCCAACGCTTGACGATTCGTCTTGAACTTATCAAACGGCCCTTCCGCAACCGTTTGTGGCGTTCCTCAACCCATTGACTTATCAACGGCTATTCCGCATCCGTTGTGGCGTCGCAACAAGCATCATAACTGAATCATTCGACGGGGTTTCTATCCAGTCCGTGTCGTCCAACAAGAAAACGATCGTCAACACCGGTTCTCGCTACGAGGATCGCATCAATTGGTATCAGAGCTTCGGCTTTTCTTGTTTGGATTATTTATCTTGAGTCTTTCTGTTTTGCGTCAATTTAGAGTCAAAAAAAAAAAATATGTTCCTTGAGTTTTGTTAGTTTTTGTTCATCGGGTTTAGGTTTGTTAATTTCTGTTTGGGATTCATTACATTCGTTTCGTGTTTGTGTTCGTGTTCGTGTGCAAGTGAACCAAGTTTGGGATTTAGGGTTTCGAGTCACAAATTTGGGGGTTTGTTTACTGCGTCTAGATTCTTGTTTGTGTTTGAGTTTGTGTCTACTCTATCTTTTCTTCTTTTGTTGAGTCTTCAAATTCGGCCATTATAAAAAAAAAAAAAAAAAAAGTGTGTGCCGTTATTTACATAAAAAAAAAAAAAAAAGGAGAGACAAGTGTGGGTTTGAGTTTATTGGTCCTGTTTGTTTCGGTGGGATTGCAATTGCATTTGTGTTCTTAAGCGTTTGTGGGCTGTTGAGCATCGGTAAACGTTTACGTGTTTTGGTCGTTTAAAGTTTCAAAGGTCGTCGAGTGTTTTCATCTTAGTGTCTTGAGCACTTTCAAGTTTTCGAGAAAATTTGGTGAGAATTTGAGAGGTAAAAGGCACGAGTGGTGAGATTAATTGAGGGTAAAAGCCGATTATTTGAGTGATAAACACGAGTGACATTTTGAGCGTTTTCATCTTTGAGAGAAACACGTGAGGGAGTGTTGTGAGGTCCTTTTACTTTCAATTTTACACTAACCATGTCAGGAAGCGATAACGACGGGGCACGTGGCGCACAAGGGCAACCAGGTGAACAACGCTTCATGATGGAAGCTTTAACGGGGCAACTAAGAGCCTTAATGCGAGAGATGGAGGGAATGAGAGAAGAGATGGGGGAGATGAGAGCAGAACGTGAACGAAGAGGAAATGCGAGACAAAGAAATCAAGCAGCTCCTCGACAACAACGAGTTCGACCACAAGAAAGATGGGAGGACGTGGAAGAGGACTTTGAGGAGTTCGATTATGGCGAAGGGGGTGCCGATAGACGGAGGTATGAGCAGGGACGTCGGGATAATCGAAGAGAAGATGACAACCTTGGGAGCATCAAGTCCAAGATACCCGAGTTCAAAGGTCGAAACGATCCCGAGGCTTACTTGGAGTGGGAGAAGAGGATTGAGAACATCTTCGACATCTATCATTACTCTGACCGCAAAAAGGTCAAACTCGCAGTTACCGAATTCACCGATTACGCGCTTACTTGGTGGGACCAGGTTGTTACCAACAGGAGGAGGAACCGAGAGCCACCCATGGAGTCTTGGGAGGACATGAAGGCTCTCATGAGGAAACGATTTGTACCGGCCCACTATTATCGGGAGCTACACAAACGGTTACTTCGCTTGACGCAAGGGAGTAAGAGCGTGGAGGACTATCATCAAGAAATGGAGTTGCTAATGATCCGACTCGGATTAGAGGAGGATGTAGAGGTGACTATGGCGAGGTTCTTAGCGGGCATGAGCACTGAGATCGCCAACGAAGTAGAGCTGCACCATTACATGGAGATGGAGGAACTAGTCCATAAGGCGATCCAAGTGGAGAAGCAGTTCAAGTCGGGTGGAAGAAGAAGCAGATTTGGCGAACGAGCTGCCTGGAAACCTTCTAATCCCAAGAAGGAAGAGGAAAGCACGGTGGTTCCCACCAAACCGGAAAACAAGCCATCCAGTTCAACTCCTACAACCAACACTAGAGGTACAATTGAAAACTCTATTCCTCGGAACCGTGATATAAAATGTTTCAAGTGTCAAGGACGTGGCCATATTGCAAGTCAGTGTCCGAATACCCGGACGATGTTGATGAGGCCCAATGGAGAGTATGAGACGGATGAAGAGGAGGAGAAGAACCAGGGGGAGGAGTCGGAGGTCGAGGAAGTCCGGGAGACTTTGGGGTTAGTAGCTGTGACAAGGAGAGCGTTGAGTACTCAAGCAAAAAGCCAAGATGACGCGCAACGGGAGAATATTTTCTACGCGCGATGCAGAATAAAGGACAAGGTTTGCAGCTTGATAATCGACGGGGGGAGTTGCACTAATGCGGCGAGCGAGGCCTTGGTGGAGAAACTATCTCTACCGATGATAGAGCATCCCCGACCCTACCAATTACAGTGGTTCAATGACAGTGGTGGTATGATGGTGACGCACCAAGTGTTGGTGTCATTTCAGATCGGCAAGTACGAAGACGAGGTACTATGTGATGTGGTACCTATGGAGGCGACACACATCCTACTTGGCCGGCCATGGCAGTTTGATCGACGTGTTACACACGATTGCTACACCAACAAGTACACCATACCATACCGGGGCAAATCAATTGCTCTCGTATCGTTAACTCCTAGTCAAGTCCTAGAAGATCAAAAATTTCTTCAAAGTGAGCACGAGAGGAGAGAGCGTGAAAAGAGAGAGGCTTCTAGTGTGATGAGTCAATCAAAAGGGGGTGGGCAATTGAGTGAGAGAGAAACAGTTCGAGAGGAAAAACAACAAAGAGAGGGCAAACACCTAATCAAAGGAGAGGAAAGAAACGAGAGTCAAAAGAAAAGTTTTCTCCTTAGAAAGTGTGAGAGATTTCCTATTACTATGTTTTCTCTTTTGCAGGAAGTCGAGAAGCATATGGTGAATACGAAGCCATCCGAATTACCATCCTATCGAGGCATCAAGCAGCCAATCATTCCGAAGAGGGACTATAAGAATTATCGCAAGCTCGCTTTCGAGCAAGGTGATTGGGTTCGGAAACCGGGCGAGCATAACTATTCGGATTTGAGGTCAAATCCTTTTGAAGAGGAGGAGAATGATGCGACCCTGGTCAACGTGCAATCCATCATTTTGGATCCCGGAGACTTAATGAAAAAAGTTCATGCTGAACGAGCCAAGATCGAAGAGCAAGCATGCTATTCAGCACGGGAAAAGAGCGAAACTACCGAGTCGAGCAATTAAGTGTTCGTCGAAGATCTTTATTTTATTTTGTTTTGTTATTTGAGTTATTTCTATGTAATTTCTATTTGAAATTATGTTAGAAGTGTTTAGAGTCTTTGGTAGTTGTTTGGATTATTTTTAGGATTATTTTGAAATTTTTGTAAGCAAATAAATTAGAGGACCCGAGGCTTAGCCGATCGGTCGCGGCGATCCAGCCGATCGATCGGCCATTGAGGAGCAAGAATTCGAGAACAAGCCGAGCGCCTGCCGATCGGTCGCGTGGTTCCTGCCGATCGATCGCGCGCGCGAAGAACGTCCCAGTCGAGCGGCTGCCGAGCGATCGCCGCATCTCACCCGATCGATCGGGCACATAGCCGACCGATCGCCATATTGGGCCGAACGATCGCGCGCACGCGAGGAAAACTGTCCAGCTTTTATTTTACGCGTTTTCTTTTAATATTTTTGGTATTTTTCGAATTGTTTTGGGATATTTCCGAATTTTAATTAGTTTAATTTCCAATTAGGGTTGTAAAAGAATGAAGCCTATTTAAAGGCAAACATCAATGAGAATAAGCAGACTACGTTATTTGTGAAAAAACACCTTTGAGGATTTCTTCCTGAGTTTGTCTCGGAAGCTTGAATCGTTCAAGTCCAACGCTTGACGATTCGTCTTGAACTTATCAAACGGCCCTTCCGCAACCGTTTGTGGCGTTCCTCAACCCATTGACTTATCAACGGCTATTCCGCATCCGTTGTGGCGTCGCAACAAGCATCATAACCGAGTCATTCGACGGGGTTTCTATCCAGTCCGTGTCGTCCAACAAGAAAACGATCGTCAACACCGGTTCTCGCTACGAGGATCGCATCAATTGGTATCAGAGCTTCGGCTTTTCTTGTTTGGATTATTTATCTTGAGTCTTTCTGTTTTGCGTCAATTTAGAGTCAAAAAAAAAAATATGTTCCTTGAGTTTTGTTAGTTTTTGTTCATCGGGTTTAGGTTTGTTAATTTCTGTTTGGGATTCATTACATTCGTTTCGTGTTTGTGTTCGTGTTCGTGTGCAAGTGAACCAAGTTTGGGATTTAGGGTTTCGAGTCACAAATTTGGGGGTTTGTTTACTGCGTCTAGATTCTTGTTTGTGTTTGAGTTTGTGTCTACTCTATCTTTTCTTCTTTTGTTGAGTCTTCAAATTCGGCCATTATAAAAAAAAAAAAAAAAAAAAAAGTGTGTGCCGTTATTTACATAAAAAAAAAAAAAGGAGAGACAAGTGTGGGTTTGAGTTTATTGGTCCTGTTTGTTTCGGTGGGATTGCAATTGCATTTGTGTTCTTAAGCGTTTGTGGGCTGTTGAGCATCGGTAAACGTTTACGTGTTTTGGTCGTTTAAAGTTTCAAAGGTCGTCGAGTGTTTTCATCTTAGTGTCTTGAGCACTTTCAAGTTTTCGAGAAAATTTGGTGAGAATTTGAGAGGTAAAAGGCACGAGTGGTGAGATTAATTGAGGGTAAAAGCCGATTATTTGAGTGATAAACACGAGTGACATTTTGAGCGTTTTCATCTTTGAGAGAAACACGTGAGGGAGTGTTGTGAGGTCCTTTTACTTTCAATTTTACACTAACCATGTCAGGAAGCGATAACGACGGGGCACGTGGCGCACAAGGGCAACCAGGTGAACAACGCTTCATGATGGAAGCTTTAACGGGGCAACTAAGAGCCTTAATGCGAGAGATGGAGGGAATGAGAGAAGAGATGGGGGAGATGAGAGCAGAACGTGAACGAAGAGGAAATGCGAGACAAAGAAATCAAGCAGCTCCTCGACAACAACGAGTTCGACCACAAGAAAGATGGGAGGACGTGGAAGAGGACTTTGAGGAGTTCGATTATGGCGAAGGGGGTGCCGATAGACGGAGGTATGAGCAGGGACGTCGGGATAATCGAAGAGAAGATGACAACCTTGGGAGCATCAAGTCCAAGATACCCGAGTTCAAAGGTCGAAACGATCCCGAGGCTTACTTGGAGTGGGAGAAGAGGATTGAGAACATCTTCGACATCTATCATTACTCTGACCGCAAAAAGGTCAAACTCGCAGTTACCGAATTCACCGATTACGCGCTTACTTGGTGGGACCAGGTTGTTACCAACAGGAGGAGGAACCGAGAGCCACCCATGGAGTCTTGGGAGGACATGAAGGCTCTCATGAGGAAACGATTTGTACCGGCCCACTATTATCGGGAGCTACACAAACGGTTACTTCGCTTGACGCAAGGGAGTAAGAGCGTGGAGGACTATCATCAAGAAATGGAGTTGCTAATGATCCGACTCGGATTAGAGGAGGATGTAGAGGTGACTATGGCGAGGTTCTTAGCGGGCATGAGCACTGAGATCGCCAACGAAGTAGAGCTGCACCATTACATGGAGATGGAGGAACTAGTCCATAAGGCGATCCAAGTGGAGAAGCAGTTCAAGTCGGGTGGAAGAAGAAGCAGATTTGGCGAACGAGCTGCCTGGAAACCTTCTAATCCCAAGAAGGAAGAGGAAAGCACGGTGGTTCCCACCAAACCGGAAAACAAGCCATCCAGTTCAACTCCTACAACCAACACTAGAGGTACAATTGAAAACTCTATTCCTCGGAACCGTGATATAAAATGTTTCAAGTGTCAAGGACGTGGCCATATTGCAAGTCAGTGTCCGAATACCCGGACGATGTTGATGAGGCCCAATGGAGAGTATGAGACGGATGAAGAGGAGGAGAAGAACCAGGGGGAGGAGTCGGAGGTCGAGGAAGTCCGGGAGACTTTGGGGTTAGTAGCTGTGACAAGGAGAGCGTTGAGTACTCAAGCAAAAAGCCAAGATGACGCGCAACGGGAGAATATTTTCTACGCGCGATGCAGAATAAAGGACAAGGTTTGCAGCTTGATAATCGACGGGGGGAGTTGCACTAATGCGGCGAGCGAGGCCTTGGTGGAGAAACTATCTCTACCGATGATAGAGCATCCCCGACCCTACCAATTACAGTGGTTCAATGACAGTGGTGGTATGATGGTGACGCACCAAGTGTTGGTGTCATTTCAGATCGGCAAGTACGAAGACGAGGTACTATGTGATGTGGTACCTATGGAGGCGACACACATCCTACTTGGCCGGCCATGGCAGTTTGATCGACGTGTTACACACGATTGCTACACCAACAAGTACACCATACCATACCGGGGCAAATCAATTGCTCTCGTATCGTTAACTCCTAGTCAAGTCCTAGAAGATCAAAAATTTCTTCAAAGTGAGCACGAGAGGAGAGAGCGTGAAAAGAGAGAGGCTTCTAGTGTGATGAGTCAATCAAAAGGGGGTGGGCAATTGAGTGAGAGAGAAACAGTTCGAGAGGAAAAACAACAAAGAGAGGGCAAACACCTAATCAAAGGAGAGGAAAGAAACGAGAGTCAAAAGAAAAGTTTTCTCCTTAGAAAGTGTGAGAGATTTCCTATTACTATGTTTTCTCTTTTGCAGGAAGTCGAGAAGCATATGGTGAATACGAAGCCACCCGAATTACCATCCTATCGAGGCATCAAGCAGCCAATCATTCCGAAGAGGGACTATAAGAATTATCGCAAGCTCGCTTTCGAGCAAGGTGATTGGGTTCGGAAACCGGGCGAGCATAACTATTCGGATTTGAGGTCAAATCCTTTTGAAGAGGAGGAGAATGATGCGACCCTGGTCAACGTGCAATCCATCATTTTGGATCCCGGAGACTTAATGACAAAAGTTCATGCTGAACGAGCCAAGATCGAAGAGCAAGCATGCTATTCAGCACGGGAAAAGAGCGAAACTACCGAGTCGAGCAATTAAGTGTTCGTCGAAGATCTTTATTTTATTTTGTTTTGTTATTTGAGTTATTTCTATGTAATTTCTATTTGAAATTGTGTTAGAAGTGTTTAGAGTCTTTGGTAGTTGTTTGGATTATTTTTAGGATTATTTTGAAATTTTTGTAAGCAAATAAATTAGAGGACCCGAGGCTTAGCCGATCGGTCGCGGCGATCCAGCCGATCGATCGGCCATTGAGGAGCAAGAATTCGAGAACAAGCCGAGCGCCTGCCGATCGGTCGCGTGGTTCCTGCCGATCGATCGCGCGCGCGAAGAACGTCCCAATCGAGCGGCTGCCGAGCGATCGCCGCATCTCACCCGATCGATCGGGCACATAGCCGACCGATCGCCATATTGGGCCGAACGATCGCGCGCACGCGAGGAAAACTGTCCAGCTTTTATTTTACGCGTTTTCTTTTAATATTTTTGGTATTTTTCGAATTGTTTTGGGATATTTCCGAATTTTAATTAGTTTAATTTCCAATTAGGGTTGTAAAAGAATGAAGCCTATTTAAAGGCAAACATCAATGAGAATAAGCAGACTACGTTATTTGTGAAAAAACACCTTTGAGGATTTCTTCCTGAGTTTGTCTCGGAAGCTTGAATCGTTCAAGTCCAACGCTTGACGATTCGTCTTGAACTTATCAAACGGCCCTTCCGCAACCGTTTGTGGCGTTCCTCAACCCATTGACTTATCAACGGCTATTCCGCATCCGTTGTGGCGTCGCAACAAGCATCATAACCGAGTCATTCGACGGGGTTTCTATCCAGTCCGTGTCGTCCAACAAGAAAACGATCGTCAACACCGGTTCTCGCTACGAGGATCGCATCACTCTCTTTCCTCTTATCAAACTCTTGCTGCATCTTCATTTGTTCTTCATACACTAGCTTTGGAGCTAAAGGAAAAAGTATGGTGTTTCGATTATTGTGCTTGAATGAGTACTTGTTGGTGAAGCCATCATGCTTTACTTTTCTATCATATTGCCACGGTCGCCCCAGTAGAATATGAGCTGCTTGCATTGGAACTACATCACACAACACTTGGTCTTCGTACTTTCCAATTCGGAATGAAACAAGAACTTGCTTCTTTACTTTCACCTCTCCACAATTATTCAACCATTGAAGCTTGTATGGTTGTGGGTGTTTGATTGTTGGCAGCCCCAATTTTTCCACCATTATAGTGCTAGCAACATTACTACAACTACCACCATCTATAATCATACTGCACACCTTGTCTTGAATAAGGCAGCGAGTATGGAAAATATTATCACGTTGCTGGTAGGTGTTATCCTCTTTAACTTCAGCACTCAAAACACGCCTCGTCACCAATGCCTCCCCTTCTACCGCATACTCCAGTTCGGCATTGCTATTATCCTCTTCAAGTGGTTGTGTAGGGTTGGTTTCTTGTTCATCATCAGTCACAATCTCACCATCATCGCGCATCACCATGACCCTTCTATTTGAACATTCACTTGCAATGTGCCCCCGGCCTTGACATTTAAAGCACTTCATATCACGATTGCGAGTAGGTTTTGTCTCGGTTGAAGCTTGTGCATTGGTTGGGACCACTGTTTGTCGTGACTCAGCCGGGTTGTCATTTATCTTCTCATCTTTTTTAACGTAGCTCGGCTTCCATGAAGATTGATCAAAATGTCGACCAATTCGGCCATCCCTCCTCTTGAGTTGCTGCTCAATTTTAATTGCCATGTGCACCATGTCCTCTATTTCAACATAGTGGTGTAATTCAACCTCATTCGCAATCTCGTGGTTCAAACCGTTCAGAAACCTGGCCATTGTTGCTTCTCTATCTTCTTCTACATTGGCTCGAATCATTGCAACTTCCATCTCTTGGTAGTAATCTTCAACACTTTTATTTCCTTGTTTGAGACGCTGCAGCTTCTTATAGAGATCCCTATAGTAGTGAGTTGGCACAAAGCGCTTCCGCATCAATGTCTTCATCTCCTCCCATGTCTCCACCGGTCGCTCTCTATACCTCCTCCTATTCATCACTAACTGATCCCACCAAACAATAGCATAATCAGAAAATTCAATCACGGCAAGTTTTAGCTTCTTCATCTCAGAATAATTATGGCAATCAAATACAAACTCCATCTTTCTCTCCCATTCAAGGTATGCCTCGGGATCATTCCTTCCTTGAAAGGATGGCACTTTCATCTTAATACTACCCAGTTTGTTGTCATCACGATTTCGAACTTCTCGAATCTGTCCATATCTCCTAGGACTTCCTAAAGATGCTCGGTCGTCGTCATCATCAAATCTTCGCTGAAATTGCCCTTCAAAGTCTTCTTCATCGTTTCTAGGTTGAACTCTATCCCTTCTTCTCATATTAGGAGCTGGTTGCGGTTGTTCACGACGCGCGTTCTCCACCTGATCCAACCGTTCATGAATTGGCCCTAACTCCGTTCTCAACATCCGTCTCATTTCTCCCATCAAAGCCTCCACAAGCAACCTTTGATCTGCCCCTCCTTGAGTTTCCTCTTCGTTGTTTCGAGACATGATGTCTGCAAGAATCAGTTAAACCAAAAGAGAAGACCTCACCAGTTCTCTCCCTCACGTGTTTCGCTCAAAGTGTTATAATACCACTCACACTCGTGTTTTCACACAAAATTGGCTTTTACTCTAATTTGATCTCTCAAACTTTTTGCCTTTTTCTCTCTTTGGGTTCTTTATCAACGGATTCAAATAGATAAACAAAAATTCCAGCAACAATTCACAAAGAAACCAAAATCCAGAGAATAGCCTAAGTTGACTCTTTTTTTTTTCTTTTTTTTTTTAATCTAAACTATTTAGATTGAGAACTAAAAGAAAATAACGGAAAAGATAAGAAAACGATAAGAAAAAAAAAACAAACCAGATGACAACAACACTAGATTAGAAAAAGGGTAACAGGGCAGAAAATAGGAAACCAGAACTTTTTTCTTTTGGACGAATTTTTTGGATTTTTTTTTTCAGATTAATGGAAAACTAAAATAAAATTAATAAAAAGGATAGATAAATCTGAAAATAGACCTATGCTCTGATACCAAATGATGCGAACCTCGCTAAGAGTAACGAGACCCGGAATCAAAAAGGAACCCAAGATCGTTCTACGATCAGATTTAGGGTGGAAACCTCGACCCAATGCTTAGCAAAGCACGAACTTCGGTATGTCGAAGACGCCACAAACGGGAATGGATGAACCGTTTGATAAGTCAAAAGGGTGAACGCCACAAGGAAAACCTTGATAAGTTCAAATCAGTTCACAAAGAACCAAAGAGAAACACTCTCAATTTCTGAATAATACTTGTCTTTTTATTTCATTAACACTCAAGCCTTTAAATAGGCTGAAAATACATCATAAATATTCAATATTAACCATTATGGACGTTCATAACCCTAAAGGAAAGTATCATGGCTGATCAGATAGCCTTACATGCCAAAAATAGAAAAGGAAAGTTGACTAGTGCTGAAACAAACAAGGAAACTGAAATCTGCCTAACAAAACTAGCTTATTTGAGCAACAAATAAAAGGAAACTACCCTAAACATGATATAAACGAAATTATTAAGTAAAAATAACATATTTAATGCATAATTAACTAATTTTCTTTATTTCCACGTCCTCTACAAGCTGATTGCTCTTGTGGGCTTTTTCTCGGACCTGGCTCGAAACTTGCTCTTGCGGGCTTGGACATACTCACATCACGACGGCATGTTTGACCTTTTCTTCTTCGGAGTAGAATTGTCCTTCGAACAGAAACTCCATCTTATCTTCCCACTTGATGTACTCCCTAAAACCACTTCGGCCATGAAAAGATGGAAGCTTCATATAGATGCTCCGCTGATTTCCATAATCATGAACTTTATCTTTCTTAAACATTGTGCTGCAAAGTAAGGTTAAAATAATAGGACTTCAATCTCTCCGTCACGTGTTTACGCTCTAATATGGCCGCTCGTGTTTTCACTCAAACTAGGCTTGTACCCTCTATTAGTCTCACCACACTGCGTTTTTCCACTCAATACTCTTAGAACTTGATGTTTCAAGAACAGAACAAGATAATCACTACAATTTACTCTTATAACGATTAAATCAACAAAACAAGCAGAAATGGAATTGGTACAATAAAAAAAAATGAAGATGAAATTAAGATTGTAGAAAAGTATTAAAAGAAAAATCAGAGAATACGCTTTTTTTTTTTTTGGACTGAAATACCTTGAATGTAACTAAGAACACAAACCCAGAAATGTGAAGGACGAAAATGAGAGAAACAAAATTATCGAAAACACCTTGATCAGAAAATTGAGCTCTGATACCACTTGACGTGAACCTCGATGAAATGAAGGCCACGATTTGTTTTCAGATCGTCTAGTAAAGGTAACAAGAGGATAATAACCCCGATTCAAAGAATCTCGGTTAGGATGAAATGAATGACGCCACAAACGGTGGCGAAAATCCGCTTGATGAGTCGAGTTTGAATACCACAAGAATTTCTTGTTGGAAAATCTTGATAAGTTCTTGAGTCTAAGAGTGTAGAACTCACAACACACAATCTATTTCTGAATGCAAACTTAATTACTTTACAATGCAATTATGGCTCCTTATATAGATAACCACTTGAGAGAAATACATTGTATTCAAACTTTGGAAAATGTAAAAACAATTAAATTTTTGTTTAGGAAACAACAATGATGAAAACTGAGAATAAAACTTGAAAAACTAAAAGTCTTGATTGGTAAATAACAATATTGACTAGGTAGTTGAATGGTGCGCGGATTACAATGCAAGTTTTGAAGTTGAACCTTGAAAACGCCATTTCCACTTGAGAAAAACGCCAAATTGACCAGAGAAGCTTCAGCCATGCATTTATTGAAAAATGCGCCAGAATGTATGTTGACAAAAAAATGGCGGAAATTTATGGCTGGAAGAGGGCTGAATAGTTGGGCTTGTTATTAGGCTAATCTTCAACTTTTCATCTTTGTATTTGGCCCAAACTTCTTGGATCAGCCCATGGAAGTTCTTCATGAATATTTTGACTCTTAATCTTTGGAATATATTGATTGAATGTTGTATTGGACATCTTAGTTTTGCTCCTTGATTCTCATCATTCTCTCCCGCTTGAAGAAGATTTGTCCTCAAATCTTGTTTGTTCTTGAATTCTATCATCAGTAGCAAGTTGCTCGATGGATCTTCAAGTACCTGCAAACGGAAAATAGAATCTCTTGGCAAAGGAAAGCTTAGTTCAACGGGACTTGAGTTAGCTTCCTCTCGTTGTTGAAGATCGTCTTCCACTTTGATTAGAGGACTCAGATTGTTCTTCATCTCTATTGTCTCTTCTTTGTCCACATTGTTCATATTGCTACCTTCTTTGGTCGGTTGAGGTAGCTCTTGGTTTTGCGAAGAAGAAAAGAAATTTTTCAAGCATTCTTTAAGCTCCGCATGTAGCAACTTCTCTCGAGATTCTCGATGAATCTCACTTTTTTGAACATCAATCGGTTTCTCCTCTTGGTAATAACCATCGATACATTCGTTGTTTTGGAATTGAAACCTTTTATCCAAGTCTCGAAAGCGGTGAGAAAAAGTGTGTCGGTTTCTCATCAAAGCCTTCATTTCCTCCCATTTTTCGATAGGCCTCTTACCGTAAATTCGCCTACGTATCTTCAATTCTTGCCACCACTTAGCAGCATCTTCAATAAAGGTAGCGACGGCAAGTTTGACCTTTTCTTCTTCGGAGTAGAATTGTCCTTCGGACAGAAACTCCATCTTATCTTCCCACTTGATGTACTCCCTAAAACCACTTCGGCCATGAAAAGATGGAAGCTTCATATAGATGCTCCGCTGATTTCCATAATCATGAACTTTATCTTTCTTAAACATTGTGCTGCAAAGTAAGGTTAAAATAATAGGACTTCAATCTCTCCATCACGTGTTTACGCTCTAATATGGCCGCTCGTGTTTTCGCTCAAACTAGGCTTGTACCCTCTATTAGTCTCACCACTCTGCGTTTTTCCACTCAATACTCTTAGAACTTGATGTTTCAAGAACAGAACAAGATAATCACTACAATTTACTCTTATAACGATTAAATCAACAAAACAAGCAGAAATGGAATTGGTACAATAAAAAAAAATGAAGATGAAATTAAGATTGTAGAAAAGTATTAAAAGAAAAATCAGAGAATACGCTTTTTTTTTTTTTTGGGCTGAAATACCTTGAATGTAACTAAGAACACAAACCCAGAAATGTGAAGGACGAAAATGAGAGAAACAAAATTAACGAAAACAGCTTGATCGGAAAATTGAGCTCTGATACCACTTGACGTGAACCTCGATGAAATGAAGGCCACGATTTGTTTTCGGGTCGTCTAATCATGGTAACAAGAGGATAAGAACCCCGATTCAAAGAATCTCGGTTAGGATGAAATGAATGACGCCACAAACGGTGGTGAAAATCCGCTTGATGAGTCGAGTTTGAACGCCACAAGAATTTCTTGTTGGAAAATCTTGATAAGTTCTTGAGTCTAAGAGTGTAGAACTCACAACACACAATCTATTTCTGAATGCAAACTTAATTCCTTTACAATGCAATTATGGCTCCTTATATAGATAACCACTTGAGAGAAATACATTGTATTCAAACTTTGGAAAATGTAAAAACAATTAAATGATTGTTTAGGAAACAACAATGATGAAAACTGAGAATAAAACTTGAAAAACTAAAAGTCTTGATTGGTAAACAACAATATTGACTAGGTAGTTGAATGGTGCGCGGATTACAATGCAAGTTTTGAAGTTGAACCTTGAAAACGCCATTTCCACTTGAGAAAAACGCCAAATTGACCAGAGAAGCTTCAGCCAAGCATTTATTGAAAAATGCGCCAGAATGTATGTTGACAAAAAAATGGCGGAAATTTACGGCTGGAAGAGGGCTGAATAGTTGGGCTTGTTATTAGGCTGATCTTCAACTTTTCATCTTTGTATTTGGCCCAAACTTCTTGGATCAGCCCATGGAAGTTCTTCATGAATATTTTGACTCTTAATCTTTGGAATATATTGATTGAATGTTGTATTGGACATCTTAGTTTTGCTCCTTGATTCTCATCATTCTCTCCCGCTTGAAGAAGATTTGTCCTCAAATCTTGTTTGTTCTTGAATCCTATTGATGCGATCATGGACCATGCTATACTCGATCGCATTCAGAGGAATGATTCCACCATCGACGCTCCCGAAGGTCCGATGACGAGAGCCCGTACCAAACGGTTCAAGGAACAACTAAGCTTGTTCATGAAAAGCTTCTTCAAGGAACGAGGTCATCCGAGCGAGTCAAAGACAACGTGCGTGCACGTTATTCAAGCAGCTTGAAACCGAGAAAGAAGCCGGACGGACAACTAGATGTTCGTCGAACAATTTACATTAATTATCATGTAATTTTCTATTAAATAATGTGTAAGTAAGTGTTAGAGACAATTGTAACACTTTTAGATCATTTAGACTTGTTTTGGAGGAGTTTTAGTAAGGAGACTGATGCAAGCGGAGACCCGAGCAGAAGGATAAAGGATCCACTTCAAATGCCGATTGGGCCAATTACTAGAGCAAGAGCCAAAAAGCTTCAAGATGCAATAAATGGGCTTGTCAAGGAGTTTATTTGGGCCAATCCAGCCCTAGAGAAGGAGCTCACAATGGATCAGTCCAACAAGGAATGTAACTCCATCAAAGATGGTCAGAAAGCTTTCAATGCGATCTTGGATATTGAAGGAAATGATGAAGACATTTTTGGCAATTGAAAGGCCTTAAATGACAAGGAATAATCATGAAAAATAGCTTGGAAATTCGTTCAAAATCTGGTCTTATTTTGACAAGTTTCAGATTACTAAGCTGGTTGGTCAGAGATTGGGAAACTTGCCAAATCTTGAGCAAATAATTTGAAGACCTTAAATCATGATATTCCAAGGCTTAGAGGGAATAATGGACGTGATATTAGTCAAATATTAGGGTATTTTATGTTTAATATCTCAGCCAAACAATTTCAGGTAGTTTCCCGTTCTATTTTAAGCAACAGAATTTCTAGTTTCCTGTTTTAAGCTAGGGTTAGACTTTCAGCATATTTCCTTTATTTTCAATGTATGAGAACGTCCATGAGGGTTATTTAAGCTGGTATTATTCATTTTGTAATCAGAATTGAATGATTAATAACATTTCTTGAGAGTTTGTTCTTCTCTTTTGGTTCTTGTGAGAACTTTCGAGCCTATCAAGGTCAAAACCTTATAGAGTTCAAAACTGACTGATCACTCACATTCTCATCTAATTCTTGAGTGTGTTGTCGCAATCTTAGGGTTAGTATACTTACGGCTCTTGGTTCGATATAATCAAGGGGACGGAGTTGCATACCTTATTGTTCTTACGGCTCTTGGTTCGATATAATCAAGGGGACGGAGACGCAGCTTCTTGACTTACGGCTCTTGATTCAATATAATCAAGGGGACGGGGTCGCAATACAAATCTTGTTTGAAGGTCCTGAGCATTATTCCGCATCTTTGACGGATCACGAAGCAAATTGCCCGCGGTTCGCCGATCGATCGCGCAATTGCCCGAGGCTCCGCCGATCGATAAGTTTAGGGTTTAGGGTTTCGGCCATTACAAAAGAACTGCCGACCATTTACAAAAAAAAAAAAAAACAAGAGGAAAGCTTGTTTGATTGAGTATTGTTCACCATTGTTTTCGTTCTTGTGTTTTGCGGAACGCTCTTAACACATTTTGCGGGTTTTGTCTTTGAAAGTCCCACATTCATTAGGAATTGTTCTTGAGTACATTCGAGTTCGTCGAGAAAACCTTAGTGAGAAATTTGAGTGGAAAAAGGCAAGAGTGGTGAGACTAATCGAGGGTAAAAGCCAATTCGAGTGCTAAACACGAGAGACGTATCGAGAGTTCAAATTCTTCAGAGTGAAACACGTGAGGGAGTGTTGTGAGGTCCAATTTTTCTGTTGTTTTTCTAACCATGTCAGGCAGCGGAGAAGACGGAGCACGAGCCGAGCGTGTTAGGCCAGCGGATAACAACATTGTGATGGAAGCGCTAAGAGGCCAAATGCAAGCTTTAATGCGTGAGGTGACGCATATGAGAGGAGAAATGGGTGAGATGAGGGCGGAACGGGAGCAAGGAGAGAATGAAGGAAGAAGGAACCAAGCAGCTCCACGTCAGCATCGAGCGCAACCACGACGAAGGCGAGACGATTTGGAGGAAGAATACGAGGAGTATGATTACGATGAGGGTGGTCCCGACAGGAGGAGATATGAACAAGCTCGTCGGGATAATCGGCGGGAGGATGACAATCTCGCAAGCATTAAGCAAAGGATTCCCGAGTTTAAGGGTCGGAATGACCCCGAAGCTTATTTGGAGTGGGAAAAGAAGATTGAGCATGTTTTCGACATACACCGCTACTCCGACCGGAAAAAGGTAAAACTTGCTGTTACTAAGTTCACTGAATATGCACTTACTTGGTGGGATCAGGTAGCAACCAGCAGGCGACGGAACAATGAACGTCCTGTGGAAACGTGGGACGAGATGAAGGCGATTATGAAGAGGCGGTTTGTCCCGGCTCATTATTACCGAGAACTTCATAAACGTCTGCTGCGACTGACTCAGGGTAGTAAGAGTGTGGAAGATTATCATCAGGAGATGGAGATGATCATGATCCGTCTAGGTTTGGAGGAGGATGAGGAGGTGACTATGGCTCGATTCATTGCTGGGTTGAATGTGGAGATTGCTAATGAGGTAGAATTGCATCACTATCTACAAATGCACGAATTGCTTCACAAGGCTATCCAAGTTGAGAGGCAGTTCAAGTCAGGGGGACGGCGTAGTAAGTTTGGTGAGCGAACCCCGTGGAAGCCTTCTTTTACCAAGCGTGATGACAAACCCACCTCGTTTCCACCCAAGCACGAGAGCAAACCATCCAGTTCTGCTGCTCCCACGACTCGAGGTACTACCGATAACACTTCTTCTCGCAATCGTGATATTAAGTGTTTCAAATGCCAGGGGCGAGGTCACATTGCCACACAATGTCCGAACAAGCGGACCATGTTGTTGAGGCCCGATGGCGAGTATGAAACAGAAGAAGAGGAGGAGGAAGAGCAAGAAGAGGAGACGGAAGTAGAAGATGTTAGGGAAACGCATGGGTTAATTGCGGTGACCAGAAGGGCGTTGAGTAGCCAAGCAAAAAGCTACGATGATGCACAAAGAGAAAATATCTTCTATGCACGGTGCAAGGTAAAAGATAAAATCTGTAGTTTGATCATTGATGGTGGTAGTTGTACCAATGTGGCAAGCGAGGCCTTGGTGGAGAAGTTGTCCCTACCATTGCTTAAGCACCCTCGCCCGTACAAATTGCAATGGCTCAATGAAAGCGGAGGAGTCAAGGTTACACACCAAGTATTAGTGTCGTTCCAAATTGGCAAGTATGAAGACGAGGTACTTTGTGATGTTGTACCGATGGAGGCAACGCATTTGCTACTTGGCAGGCCTTGGCAATTCGATAGGCGAGCTACACACGACGGCTATACCAACAAGTACACCGTGCCATACAAGGGTAAATTGGTTGCTCTTGTACCATTGACCCCTAGCCAAGTTCTTGAGGATCAACAATTTCTTCAAAATGAGATTGAGCGAAGGGAATTAGAAAAGGGAAACACCCTGAGTGAGAAGGGTAAACAACAAGAGAGTGGGGTTGTGAGTGAAACACCACGAGTGGAAAAACAAGAGAGAAACAAACACTCTAGCAACGGAGTGGAAAGAAAGGAGAGCAAGAAGAAAAGTTTTCTTCTTAGACAACGTGGCCTTGAGAAGGCCTATCTTTCAGGCGAGCCAATGATTTTATTGGTGTACAAGGAGGCTACCATTTTTGCTAACGCACAAGGTGAGGAATTGCCTAGTGCTATTGTTTCTCTTTTGCAGGATTTTGAGGACGTAGTGGTAGATGAGATACCACCGTAGTTGCCACCCATCCGAGGAATCGAACATCAAATCGATTTCGTACCCGGAGCCACTTTACCAAATAGACCTGCCTACCGGGCCAATCCGGAGGAGACAAAAGAGCTGCAACGGCAAGTTGAGGAATTACTTTCCAAGGGTTATATTCGGGAGAGTATGAGTCCTTGCGCGGTGCCTGTGCTACTTGTGCCAAAGAAAGAAGGGTCATCGAGGATGTGCGTTGGTTGTCGAGCAATCAACAATATCACGGTAAAGTATCGCTTTCCAATTCCTCGTTTGGATGATATGTTGGATGAACTTCATGGTGCATGCATGTTTTCAAAAGTAGATTTAAAGAGTGGATATCACCAAATTCGCATGCGTGAGGGTGATGAGTGGAAAACGGCTTTCAAAACCAAACAAGGGTTGTATGAATGGTTAGTGATGCCATTTGGGTTGACCAATGCTCCTAGCACATTTATGCGGCTCATGAACCATGTATTGCGTTCTTTCATTGGTAAATTTGTAGTTGTGTATTTTGATGACATCTTGATCTATAGCAAGTCCTTGGATGAACATGTTTTACATTTAAAACAAGTTTTCATTGTGCTTAGACAAGAGAAATTGTATGCTAATTTACAGAAGTGCACATTCTACACCGACCATATCATATTTTTGGGTTTTGTTGTGAGTGCTAACGGAGTGCAGGTAGATCAAGAGAAGGTGCGTTCCATTCGAGAATGGCCAACACCATCTAATGCCTTACAGGTCCGAAGTTTCCATGGCCTAGCGGGATTCTACCGCCGCTTTGTCAAGGATTTTAGCACTGTCGCCGCCCCCTTCACTGAGGTAATGAAGAAGAACGTTGTCTTCCAATGGGGCGAAGAACAAGAACAGGCTTTTCAGGCAATCAAGGATCGATTGATCAACCCGCCGGTATTAGCCTTGCCTAACTTCGACAAACCTTTCGAAGTGGAGTGCGATGCATCAGGAGTTGGCATTGGAGCAGTTCTCATGCAAGATAGGCGACCACCTTGAGTGTGATACTACTTGAGTGAAACACGTGAGGGAGCTAATTTGTGAGGTCCTTGTTCTTTTTATCTGTTATACTAACCATGTCAGGAAACAACAACGACGGAGCACGTGGAGACCAAACTCAGCCCGCGGATCAACGTCTCATGATGGAAGCGATAACGGGACAATTACAAACGTTGATGCGTCAGATGGCGAACATACAAGAGGAGATGGGAGAGATGAGGGCAGAACGGGAACCAAGGGCGAATGAGGGGAGAAGGAACCAAGCCGCTCCTCGTCAACAGCGAGCACAACCGTGGCAAAGGCGGAATGGCGAGGAAGAGTATGACGAAAACGACTATGATGAAGGAGGACCCGATAGAAGGAGGTTCGAGCAAGGTCGTCGGGATAACCGGAGGGAAGACGACAACCTTGGGAGTATCAAGTCAAAGATTCCCGAGTTCAAAGGCCGTAATGATCCCGAGGCGTACTTGGAGTGGGAAAAGAGGATCGAGAACGTCGTTGACATCCACCACTACTCCGATAGAAAAAAGGTAAAACTCGTCGTCACTGAGTTTACTGACTATGCGCTTACTTGGTGGGATCAGGTTGCAACAAGCAGGAGGAGGAACCGTGAGCCCCCGGTGGAGACGTGGGATGATATGAAGGCCATTATGAGGAAGCGTTTTGTGCCGGCTCACTATTACCGGGAGTTGCACAAGCGTTTATTGCGCTTGACCCAAGGAACCAAAAGTGTGGAAGACTATCACCAAGAGATTGAGCTCTTAATGATCCGCCTCGGCTTAGAGGAGAATGTGGAAGTCACCATGGCCCGCTTCTTAGCGGGAATGAACACCGAAATTGCTAATGAAGTGGAGCTACATCATTACATGGAGATGGAGGATTTGGTCCATAAGGCCATCCAAGTAGAGAAGCAATTTAAAACGGGAGGGAGAAAGAATAAATTCGGGGACCGACCCGTATGGAAACCACCCGTGGTAAAGAAGGATGACAAACCTACTTCGGCTCCAACAAAACAGGAGAGTAAGCCCTCAAGTTCGACATCTACAAGCGGTAAAGGTACCATCGAAACCTCTTCTGCTAGAAATCGAGACATTAAGTGCTTTAAGTGTCAAGGACGTGGACACATTGCGTCCCAATGCCCGAACAAACGAACAATGTTGGTGAGGGCCGATGGAGAGTATGAGACCGAAGAGGAGGAGGGGGATGAACAGGAGGAGTTGGAAGTGGAAGACGTCAGTGAAGTACATGGGTTAGTGGCAGTAACGAGGAGAGCTTTGAGCACTCAAACAAGAAGCCAAGAGTACATGCAGCGGGAAAACATCTTCTATGCACGGTGTAAGATCAAGGACAAGATTTGTGGCTTGATCATCGATGGAGGAAGTTGTACGAACGTAGCAAGCGAAGCCTTGGTGGAGAAGTTAGCCTTACCGTTACTTAAACACCCTCGGCCTTACAAGTTGCAGTGGCTAAACGATAGCGGAGGTGTGAAAGTGACTCATCAAGTGTTGGTGTCTTTTCAAATCGGCAAGTACGAGGATGAAGTACTTTGTGATGTGGTTCCGATGGAGGCAACACATATATTACTGGGCCGACCTTGGCAATTTGACCGGCGTGCTACACACGACGGATACACCAACAAGTACACGGTACCTTACAAGGGAAAGTTGGTCGCCCTTGTACCATTGACCCCTTGATATGAACCCCGCGCGTTGTGCTCGTGATTCACGGTTTGTTTACGGATCGTCTACGGAATTAGGAACGAATTGTGGATCGAATGGTGCTCGAACGATTGCGGAAAGTTCATTCGATAAGCCGGGTGAACGCCACAAGATAAATTCTTGTGTCAACGAGATAAATTCTCGCCTATGTTCGTTGTCCAAGGTAAATCCTTTGGCACTTTGGTAAATCCGAGTTTTTTTCAAGGAAAATCCTTGACGGTTCATGAAGAACCAAGGTTAGGAGGAAGAACCTCACTCACACAATACGTGTTTCTTCAAAATAATCTCTCTGGTTTTTTTATTGATGAAAGTTGGCCTTTAAATAGGCTTAATGTTTACAACCTAATTTAGAATTAAAATATACAAATAAATGAAATAAAACCCTAATAAAACCTAACTAATTCGAAACCCATTGAAAAATAAGCTAAAAATCCGAAATTGGCCCAAAACTCGAAGTGAGGCCGAATCGGGCGGTCGTTCGCCAAGTCTGGGCGACCGACCGGCTACGAATTTGTCCAAACGCCACTTTGGGCGGTCGTTCGCCGATTCTGGGCGACCGACCGGCTCAATCTGCGCACTGATTTTGCAACGCTCATATCTCCTTCGTCCTTAGTCAAAATTGCGCGTATGATATGTCGTTGGAAAGCTCTTTCGACGCTCTTCGATTTGATATGTAATTGCTTCCTAAAAGTACAAGAAATATTTTGAAAATCTGGTGATAACTTAACATCTCTGATTTGAGCTTAACAAAGTTGCTCCTCTTGAATCATCTCCATGTCGCATCATTCCCTTCCTCTTCAAAAGGATTTGCCCTCAAATCCGAGCCATGGTAACCTGAAAAATATCAAGAACAAACCATTTCTCCCTCACTCGCTTTCCCTTTCTTATTTTTTTTCTCTTCTTTTCCCTCATCAGTTCAAACACTCTTTTCTTTCCCCATTGTGTTATTTCCCTCTTACTCTTGTTTTTCGCTCTCATGCTCACATGATAGAATTTTGTAAACTTGCAAAATACAAGAACAAGGGTGGGGCTAGTGTGTACATTGGGAATTACATATTTACAAGGAAAAAGCAAAACAATCTCACTTTGGTGTCGATCTTCATCGTTGGCTAAGGAATCATGGCCAAGTTCTCAACTCCACTCCTTTGTCTTCATCAATCTCCATGTCTTCCATCAAGGACTCTTCTAAGCTCTTAATCTCCACATCCTTCGTCTCTAAGGATTCGTCTTTCATCGTCGGAGTCTTCACGCCGTTATTGCCTACTTCGTTTAGGTTAGGACTTGACTCTTTCCATTGTGATAAAAGAGACTCAATCTTGTCCATTCCCGCACGGAACTCCTCGTCGATGTTTTGCCAGATTCTTTTCCTCAGCATCTTTGTCAACTCATACCATGTATCGATAAGCCGATCACCATAAAAACGCCTACAATGTCTCTCGTCATCCCACCATTCGGCAGCGTCACCAACGAATGTACTAGCGGCGAGTTGTACCTTCTTTTGTTCGGAGTAGAAAGTTCGGTCAAACACCCACTCCATGGTATCCTCCCACTTTAGGTACGCCTTAAAGTTACACATCCCATTGAATGATGGAAGTTTCGTATTTATTGTGTTGTCGCCATAACCACGCCTTCGATCCTTGTGAAACATGTTCCTGCAAAATTGATTAGGGATAAAAGAATTGGACCTCATATTCATCGCTCCCTCACGTGTTTCACTCTTAAAAGTGTTTAAAATCACTCAACACTCGTGTTTAAGAATATGGCTTTTACCCTCGAATGATCTCACACACTCTTGCCTTTTTCCACTCATTTAACCGTTGCGGTGCGTTTTTTTTTTTTTAAGAAGACTTCAAGACACACGAATTCAAGAATGTCAAGAATGAAATTCAAGAACTCAAGAATGACACAAGAACAATAACAAGAAACAAGAAAAAAAAAAAAAAAGACTTAATGACACAAGAACAAGACTCGACAAAAGAACGAACAATAATTCATTCAAGATTTCAGTCAAGAATCAAGAAATTGGACTTGAGAAACAAAACCCACAAAATTTTGTGACCGAAAACCCTAAGAAATCAAGCAAGAATAATACACCCCAATTGAAACCCTATGTTGACACAATTGACGAATCAAGAATCAAAAATTCAAAAACCAAGAAAAAAAATATAACAAACTCAAAGATAACAATTGATTGGCACGAAACAAAAAAAAGGAAACTCAATGGAATTGAACGAACCTAACAATAACCTAACAAGAACACAAGGAACAGATTTTTTTTTTTTTACTCTAAGAAATCACAAAACAAAATAAAGGATAGGCAAACCTAATCGTAGAAAATTGAGCTCTGATACCAACTGATATGAACCCCGCGCGTTGTGCTCGTGATTCACGGATTGTTACGGATCGTCTACGGAATTAGGAACGATTTGTGGATCGAATGGTGCTCGAACGGTCGCGGAAAGTCCGTTCGATAAGCCGGGTGAACGCCACAAGATAAATTCTTGTGTCAACGAGATAAATTCTCGCCTATGTTCGTTGTCCAAGGTAAATCCTTTGGCACTTTGGTAAATCCGAGTTTTTTTCAAGGAAAATCCTTGACGGTTCATGAAGAACCAAGGTTAGGAGGAAGAACCTCACTCACACAATACGTGTTTCTTCAAAATAATCTCTCTGGTTTTTTTATTGATGAAAGTTGGCCTTTAAATAGGCTTAATGTTTACAACCTAATTTAGAATTAAAATATACAAATAAATGAAATAAAACCTAACTAATTCGAAACCCATTGAAAAATAAGCTAAAAATCCGAAATTGGCCCAAAACTCGAAGTGAGGCCGAATCAGGCGGTCGTTCGCCAAGTCTGGGCGACCGACCGGCTACGAATTTGTCCAAACGCCACTTTGGGCGGTCGTTCGCCGATTCTGGGCGACCGACCGGCTCAATCTGCGCACTGATTTTGCAACGCTCATATCTCCTTCGTCCTTAGTCAAAATTGCGCGTATGATATGTCGTTGGAAAGCTCTTTCGACGCTCTTCGATTTGATATGTAATTTGCTTCCTAAAAGTACAAGAAATATTTTGAAAATCTGGTGATAACTTAACATCTCTGATTTGAGCTTAACAAAGTTGCTCCTCTTGAATCATCTCCATGTCGCATCATTCCCTTCCTCTTCAAAAGGATTTGCCCTCAAATCCGAGCCATGGTAACCTGAAAAATATCAAGAACAAACCATTTCTCCCTCACTCGCTTTCCCTTTCTTATTTTTTTTCTCTTCTTTTCCCTCATCAGTTCAAACACTCTTTTCTTTCCCCATTGTGTTATTTCCCTCTTACTCTTGTTTTTCGCTCTCATGCTCACATGATAGAATTTTGTAAACTTGGAAAATACAAGAACAAGGGTGGGGCTAGTGTGTACATTGGGAATTACATATTTACAAGGAAAAAGCAAAACAATCTCACTTTGGTGTCGATCTTCATCGTTGGCTAAGGAATCATGGCCAAGTTCCTTCAACTCCACTCCTTTGTCTTCATCAATCTCCATGTCTTCCATCAAGGACTCTTCTAAGCTCTTAATCTCCACATCCTTCGTCTCTAAGGATTCGTCTTTCATCGTCGGAGTCTTCACGCCGTTATTGCCTACTTCGTTTAGGTTAGGACTTGACTCTTTCCATTGTGATAAAAGAGACTCAATCTTGTCCATTCCCGCACGGAACTCCTCGTCGATGTTTTGCCAGATTCTTTTCCTCAGCATCTTTGTCAACTCATACCATGTATCGATAGGTCGATCACCATAAAAACGCATACAATGTCTCTCCTCATCCCACCATTCGGCAGCGTCACCAACGAATGTACTAGCGGCGAGTTGTACCTTCTTTTGTTCGGAGTAGAAAGTTCGGTCAAACACCCACTCCATGGTATCCTCCCACTTTAGGTACGCCTTAAAGTTACACATCCCATTGAATGATGGAAGTTTCGTATTTATTGTGTTGTCGCCATAACCACGCCTTCGATCCTTGTGAAACATGTTCCTGCAAAATTGATTAGGGATAAAAGAATTGGACCTCATATTCATCGCTCCCTCACGTGTTTCACTCTTAAAAGTGTTTAAAATCACTCAACACTCGTGTTTAAGAATATGGCTTTTACCCTCGAATGATCTCACACACTCTTGCCTTTTTCCACTCATTTAACCGTTGCGGTGCGTTTTTTTTTTTTTAAGAAGACTTCAAGACACACGAATTCAAGAATGTCAAGAATGAAATTCAAGAACTCAAGAATGACACAAGAACAATAACAAGAAACAAGAAAAAAAAAAAAAAAGACTTAATGACACAAGAACAAGACTCGACAAAAGAACGAACAATAATTCATTCAAGATTTCAGTCAAGAATCAAGAAATTGGACTTGAGAAACAAAACCCACAAAATTTTGTGACCGAAAACCCTAAGAAATCAAGCAAGAATAATACACCCCAATTGAAACCCTATGTTGACACAATTGACGAATCAAGAATCAAAAATTCAAAAACCAAGAAAAAAAATATAACAAACTCAAAGATAACAATTGATTGGCACGAAACAAAAAAAAGGAAACTCAATGGAATTGAACGAACCTAACAATAACCTAACAAGAACACAAGGAACAGATTTTTTTTTTTTTACTCTAAGAAATCACAAAACAAAATAAAGGATAGGCAAACCTAATCGTAGAAAATTGAGCTCTGATACCAACTGATATGAACCCCGCGCGTTGTGCTCGTGATTCACGGATTGTTACGGATCGTCTACGGAATTAGGAACGATTTGTGGATCGAATGGTGCTCGAACGGTCGCGGAAAGTCCGTTCGATAAGCCGGGTGAACGCCACAAGATAAATTCTTGTGTCAACGAGATAAATTCTCGCCTATGTTCGTTGTCCAAGGTAAATCCTTTGGCACTTTGGTAAATCCGAGTTTTTTTCAAGGAAAATCCTTGACGGTTCATGAAGAACCAAGGTTAGGAGGAAGAACCTCACTCACACAATACGTGTTTCTTCAAAATAATCTCTCTGGTTTTTTTATTGATGAAAGTTGGCCTTTAAATAGGCTTAATGTTTACAACCTAATTTAGAATTAAAATATACAAATAAATGAAATAAAACCTAACTAATTCGAAACCCATTGAAAAATAAGCTAAAAATCCGAAATTGGCCCAAAACTCGAAGTGAGGCCGAATCAGGCGGTCGTTCGCCAAGTCTGGGCGACCGACCGGCTACGAATTTGTCCAAACGCCACTTTGGGCGGTCGTTCGCCGATTCTGGGCGACCGACCGGCTCAATCTGCGCACTGATTTTGCAACGCTCATATCTCCTTCGTCCTTAGTCAAAATTGCGCGTATGATATGTCGTTGGAAAGCTCTTTCGACGCTCTTCGATTTGATATGTAATTTGCTTCCTAAAAGTACAAGAAATATTTTGAAAATCTGGTGATAACTTAACATCTCTGATTTGAGCTTAACAAAGTTGCTCCTCTTGAATCATCTCCATGTCGCATCATTCCCTTCCTCTTCAAAAGGATTTGCCCTCAAATCCGAGCCATGGTAACCTGAAAAATATCAAGAACAAACCATTTCTCCCTCACTCGCTTTCCCTTTCTTATTTTTTTTCTCTTCTTTTCCCTCATCAGTTCAAACACTCTTTTCTTTCCCCATTGTGTTATTTCCCTCTTACTCTTGTTTTTCGCTCTCATGCTCACATGATAGAATTTTGTAAACTTGGAAAATACAAGAACAAGGGTGGGGCTAGTGTGTACATTGGGAATTACATATTTACAAGGAAAAAGCAAAACAATCTCACTTTGGTGTCGATCTTCATCGTTGGCTAAGGAATCATGGCCAAGTTCCTTCAACTCCACTCCTTTGTCTTCATCAATCTCCATGTCTTCCATCAAGGACTCTTCTAAGCTCTTAATCTCCACATCCTTCGTCTCTAAGGATTCGTCTTTCATCGTCGGAGTCTTCACGCCGTTATTGCCTACTTCGTTTAGGTTAGGACTTGACTCTTTCCATTGTGATAAAAGAGACTCAATCTTGTCCATTCCCGCACGGAACTCCTCGTCGATGTTTTGCCAGATTCTTTTCCTCAGCATCTTTGTCAACTCATACCATGTATCGATAGGTCGATCACCATAAAAACGCATACAATGTCTCTCCTCATCCCACCATTCGGCAGCGTCACCAACGAATGTACTAGCGGCGAGTTGTACCTTCTTTTGTTCGGAGTAGAAAGTTCGGTCAAACACCCACTCCATGGTATCCTCCCACTTTAGGTACGCCTTAAAGTTACACATCCCATTGAATGATGGAAGTTTCGTATTTATTGTGTTGTCGCCATAACCACGCCTTCGATCCTTGTGAAACATGTTCCTGCAAAATTGATTAGGGATAAAAGAATTGGACCTCATATTCATCGCTCCCTCACGTGTTTCACTCTTAAAAGTGTTTAAAATCACTCAACACTCGTGTTTAAGAATATGGCTTTTACCCTCGAATGATCTCACACACTCTTGCCTTTTTCCACTCATTTAACCGTTGCGGTGCGTTTTTTTTTTTTTAAGAAGACTTCAAGACACACGAATTCAAGAATGTCAAGAATGAAATTCAAGAACTCAAGAATGACACAAGAACAATAACAAGAAACAAGAAAAAAAAAAAAAAAGACTTAATGACACAAGAACAAGACTCGACAAAAGAACGAACAATAATTCATTCAAGATTTCAGTCAAGAATCAAGAAATTGGACTTGAGAAACAAAACCCACAAAATTTTGTGACCGAAAACCCTAAGAAATCAAGCAAGAATAATACACCCCAATTGAAACCCTATGTTGACACAATTGACGAATCAAGAATCAAAAATTCAAAAACCAAGAAAAAAAATATAACAAACTCAAAGATAACAATTGATTGGCACGAAACAAAAAAAAGGAAACTCAATGGAATTGAACGAACCTAACAATAACCTAACAAGAACACAAGGAACAGATTTTTTTTTTTTTACTCTAAGAAATCACAAAACAAAATAAAGGATAGGCAAACCTAATCGTAGAAAATTGAGCTCTGATACCAACTGATATGAACCCCGCGCGTTGTGCTCGTGATTCACGGATTGTTACGGATCGTCTACGGAATTAGGAACGATTTGTGGATCGAATGGTGCTCGAACGGTCGCGGAAAGTCCGTTCGATAAGCCGGGTGAACGCCACAAGATAAATTCTTGTGTCAACGAGATAAATTCTCGCCTATGTTCGTTGTCCAAGGTAAATCCTTTGGCACTTTGGTAAATCCGAGTTTTTTTCAAGGAAAATCCTTGACGGTTCATGAAGAACCAAGGTTAGGAGGAAGAACCTCACTCACACAATACGTGTTTCTTCAAAATAATCTCTCTGGTTTTTTTATTGATGAAAGTTGGCCTTTAAATAGGCTTAATGTTTACAACCTAATTTAGAATTAAAATATACAAATAAATGAAATAAAACCTAACTAATTCGAAACCCATTGAAAAATAAGCTAAAAATCCGAAATTGGCCCAAAACTCGAAGTGAGGCCGAATCAGGCGGTCGTTCGCCAAGTCTGGGCGACCGACCGGCTACGAATTTGTCCAAACGCCACTTTGGGCGGTCGTTCGCCGATTCTGGGCGACCGACCGGCTCAATCTGCGCACTGATTTTGCAACGCTCATATCTCCTTCGTCCTTAGTCAAAATTGCGCGTATGATATGTCGTTGGAAAGCTCTTTCGACGCTCTTCGATTTGATATGTAATTTGCTTCCTAAAAGTACAAGAAATATTTTGAAAATCTGGTGATAACTTAACATCTCTGATTTGAGCTTAACAAAGTTGCTCCTCTTGAATCATCTCCATGTCGCATCATTCCCTTCCTCTTCAAAAGGATTTGCCCTCAAATCCGAGCCATGGTAACCTGAAAAATATCAAGAACAAACCATTTCTCCCTCACTCGCTTTCCCTTTCTTATTTTTTTTCTCTTCTTTTCCCTCATCAGTTCAAACACTCTTTTCTTTCCCCATTGTGTTATTTCCCTCTTACTCTTGTTTTTCGCTCTCATGCTCACATGATAGAATTTTGTAAACTTGGAAAATACAAGAACAAGGGTGGGGCTAGTGTGTACATTGGGAATTACATATTTACAAGGAAAAAGCAAAACAATCTCACTTTGGTGTCGATCTTCATCGTTGGCTAAGGAATCATGGCCAAGTTCCTTCAACTCCACTCCTTTGTCTTCATCAATCTCCATGTCTTCCATCAAGGACTCTTCTAAGCTCTTAATCTCCACATCCTTCGTCTCTAAGGATTCGTCTTTCATCGTCGGAGTCTTCACGCCGTTATTGCCTACTTCGTTTAGGTTAGGACTTGACTCTTTCCATTGTGATAAAAGAGACTCAATCTTGTCCATTCCCGCACGGAACTCCTCGTCGATGTTTTGCCAGATTCTTTTCCTCAGCATCTTTGTCAACTCATACCATGTATCGATAGGTCGATCACCATAAAAACGCATACAATGTCTCTCCTCATCCCACCATTCGGCAGCGTCACCAACGAATGTACTAGTGGCGAGTTGTACCTTCTTTTGTTCGGAGTAGAAAGTTCGGTCAAACACCCACTCCATGGTATCCTCCCACTTTAGGTACGCCTTAAAGTTACACATCCCATTGAATGATGGAAGTTTCGTATTTATTGTGTTGTCGCCATAACCACGCCTTCGATCCTTGTGAAACATGTTCCTGCAAAATTGATTAGGGATAAAAGAATTGGACCTCACATTCATCGCTCCCTCACGTGTTTCACTCTTAAAAGTGTTTAAAATCACTCAACACTCGTGTTTAAGAATATGGCTTTTACCCTCGAATGATCTCACACACTCTTGCCTTTTTCCACTCATTTAACCGTTGCGGTGCGTTTTTTTTTTTTTAAAGAAGACTTCAAGACACACGAATTCAAGAATGTCAAGAATGAAATTCAAGAACTCAAGAATGACACAAGAACAATAACAAGAAACAAGAAAAAAAAAAAGACTTAATGACACAAGAACAAGACTCGACAAAAGAACGAACAATAATTCATTCAAGATTTCAGTCAAGAATCAAGAAATTGGACTTGAGAAACAAAACCCACAAAATTTTGTGACCGAAAACCCTAAGAAATCAAGCAAGAATAATACACCCCAATTGAAACCCTATGTTGACACAATTGACGAATCAAGAATCAAAAATTCAAAAACCAAGAAAAAAAATATAACAAACTCAAAGATAACAATTGATTGGCACGAAACAAAAAAAAGGAAACTCAATGGAATTGAACGAACCTAACAATAACCTAACACGAACACAAGGAACAGATTTTTTTTTTTTTTTACTCTAAGAAATCACAAAACAAAATAAAGGATAGGCAAACCTAATCGTAGAAAATTGAGCTCTGATACCAACTGATATGAACCCCGCGCGTTGTGCTCGTTATTCACGGATTGTTACGGATCGTCTACGGAATTAGGAACGATTTGTGGATCGAATGGTGCTCGAACGGTCGCGGAAAGTCCGTTCGATAAGCCGGGTGAACGCCACAAGATAAATTCTTGTGTCAACGAGATAAATTCTCGCCTATGTTCGTTGTCCAAGGTAAATCCTTTGGCACTTTGGTAAATCCGAGTTTTTTTCAAGGAAAATCCTTGACGGTTCATGAAGAACCAAGGTTAGGAGGAAGAACCTCACTCACACAATACGTGTTTCTTCAAAATAATCTCTCTGGTTTTTTTATTGATGAAAGTTGGCCTTTAAATAGGCTTAATGTTTACAACCTAATTTAGAATTAAAATATACAAATAAATGAAATAAAACCCTAATAAAACCTAACTAATTCGAAACCCATTGAAAAATAAGCTAAAAATCCGAAATTGGCCCAAAACTCGAAGTGAGGCCGAATCGGGCGGTCGTTCGCCAAGTCTGGGCGACCGACCGGCTACGAATTTGTCCAAACGCCACTTTGGGCGGTCGTTCGCCGATTCTGGGCGACCGACCGGGTCAATCTGCGCACTGATTTTGCAACGCTCATATCTCCTTCGTCCTTAGTCAAAATTGCGCGTATGATATGTCGTTGGAAAGCTCTTTCGACGCTCTTCGATTTGATATGTAATTTGCTTCCTAAAAGTACAAGAAATATTTTGAAAATCTGGTGATAACTTAACATCTCTGATTTGAGCTTAACAAAGTTGCTCCTCTTGAATCATCTCCATGTCGCATCATTCCCTTCCTCTTCAAAAGGATTTGCCCTCAAATCCGAGCCATGGTAACCTGAAAAATATCAAGAACAAACCATTTCTCCCTCACTCGCTTTCCCTTTCTTATTTTTTTTCTCTTCTTTTCCCTCATCAGTTCAAACACTCTTTTCTTTCCCCATTGTGTTATTTCCCTCTTACTCTTGTTTTTCGCTCTCATGCTCACATGATAGAATTTTGTAAACTTGGAAAATACAAGAACAAGGGTGGGGCTAGTGTGTACATTGGGAATTACATATTTACAAGGAAAAAGCAAAACAATCTCACTTTGGTGTCGATCTTCATCGTTGGCTAAGGAATCATGGCCAAGTTCCTTCAACTCCACTCCTTTGTCTTCATCAATCTCCATGTCTTCCATCAAGGACTCTTCTAAGCTCTTAATGATGCGAACCTCGCTAAGAGTAACGAGACCCGGAATCAAAAAGGAACCCAAGATCGTTCTACGATCAGATTTAGGGTGGAAACCTCGACCCAATGCTTAGCAAAGCACGAACCTCGGTATGTCGAAGACGCCACAAACGGGAATGGATGAACCGTTTGATAAGTCAAAAGGGTGAACGCCACAAGGAAAACCTTGATAAGTTCAAATCAGTTCACAAAGAACCAAAGAGAAACACTCTCGATTTCTGAATAATAATCATCTTCTTGTTTTATTACTTCATAAGCCTTTAAATAGGCAGAAAATACATAATAAATGTCCAATACTAGCTTAATGGACGTTCATAATGCCTAAGGAAAGATTATTGGCTGATTTGATAGCCTTAAATGCCAAGAATAGAAAAGGAAAGTTGACTAGTGCTGAAACAAACAAGGAAACTGAAATCTGCCTATAAAAACTAACTTATTTGAGCAACAAATAAAAAGGAAACTACCCTATACACAATATGAACGAAATTAATAATTAAAATGAGATAATTAATCAATATTGGACTTGGTCTACGTTCACATAGGCTGGGAATTCATATGGGCTTTCTTTCGGGCCGAATTTGAACTATCTTCGTCGTAACTGGCCAATCTTTTCTCCGGCCCAACTCCTCGTCTTGAACTTCTTGCATCAAACTTATAATTTCTTCAATAACTTTATCTAGCTCACTCATGATCACATCATTCCCTTCCTCTTGAAAGAGATTTGTCCTCAAATCCAAAAATATTGTAACAACGAATTTTGGAAATCCTGGTGATGAAACTGGTTCTTGTACAGCAAAGCAAATCTGTTGTGTTTCCTCCAAGCTCTCAGACTTCTTTTTATCTTCTTCACCGTCATAGTAATATTTGCTACCTTCTTCAATGGTGAATTCTTTTGGGCAGCAAGAATGACCTGATTGCTCTTCTTGTTGATGAATGCCGTCTTCTACTTGGGAACATTGATTGCGCCTTGGTTCATATGTAGCTTTTTCCTCCAAATTCTTCATGCTAGCGTCTTGAGCATCATCAACTAGTGGTGTTGGCTTCTTTTGCAAAGATATTATAATGTTCTCCACTCTTGCAGTGAACTCATCAAATCTTCTATCAAACAAATCAAATTGAGTACTTTGAGCTGATGTTCGGACGTTGCTACTTGTTTCGACCTGCTTGACATGTGCCTTTACTATTCGATCGACGTGTTCATGAATCGGCTTCATCTCTTCGTGTACCATGCATCTGATCTCTTTCTTCACAGCCTCCATGTACAACTTTAGATCTGTCCCAACTCGAGCATACTTGTTCTTGCATTCGAACATGTTGGTTGCTACAACAGCCTATAAAAGAAATACAAGACCTCACAAATCACTCGCTCACGTGTTTCACTCTATAATTTTTTTTTTCTCTCAACACTCTTGTATCCACACATGATTAGGCTTTTATCCTCAATTGGTGTCTCAAACTTTTGCCTTTTTCTCTCTTTTGGTTCTTTATAAACTGATTAAAACAGAGAAACAAAATTCGAGCAGCAATTCACAAAGAAATCAAAAATCAGAGAATAACCTATGTTGTCTTCTTTTTTTTTTTTACGATTTTTTTGTCTAATATGGACTATTTAGATTGAGAACTAAAAGAAAATTAATGGAAAAGATAAGAAAACGACAAGGAAAAAAAAAACATACTAGATGACAACAACACTAGATTAGAAAAAGGGTAACAAGGCAGAAAATATGAAACTAGAACCTTTTTTTGTGTTTTTTTTTTTTTGGACGAATTTGTTTGGATTTTTTTTAGATTAATAGAAAACTAAAATAAAATTAATTAAAGGATAGATAAACCTGAAAATAGACCTATGCTCTGATACCAAATGATGCGAACCTCGCTAAGAGTAACGAGACCCGGAATCAAAAAGGAACCCAAGATCGTTCTACGATCAGATTTAGGGTGGAAACCTCGACCCAATGCTTAGCAAAGCACGAACCTCGGTATGTCGAAGACGCCACAAACGGGAATGGATGAACCGTTTGATAAGTCAAAAGGGTGAACGCCACAAGGAAAACCTTGATAAGTTCAAATCAGTTCACAAAGAACCAAAGAGAAACACTCTCAATTTCTGAATAATAATCATCTTCTTGTTTTATTACTTCATAAGCCTTTTAATAGGCAGAAAATACATAATAAATGTCCAATACTAGCTTAATGGACGTTCATAATGCCTAAGGAAAGATTATTGGCTGATTTGATAGCCTTACATGCCAAGAATAGAAAAGGAAAGTTGACTAGTGCTGAAACAAACAAGGAAACTGAAATCTGCCTATAAAAACTAACTTATTTGAGCAACAAATAAAAAGGAAACTACCCTATACACAATATGAACGAAATTAATAATTAAAATGAGATAATTAATCAATAATGGACTTGGTCTACGTTCACATAGGCTGGGAATTCATATGGGCTTTCTTTCGGGCCGAATTTGAACTATCTTCGTCGTAACTGGCCAATCTTTTCTCCGGCCCAACTCCTCGTCTTGAACTTCTTGCATCAAACTTATAATTTCTTCAATAACTTTATCTAGCTCACTCATGATCACATCACTTAATCTCCACATCCTTCGTCTCTAAAGATTCGTCTTTCATCGTCGGAGTCTTCACGCCGTTATTGCCTACTTCGTTTAGGTTAGGACTTGACTCTTTCCATTGTGATAAAAGAGACTCAATCTTGTCCATTCCCGCACGGAACTCCTCGTCGATGTTTTGCCAGATTCTTTTCCTCAGCATCTTTGTCAACTCATACCATGTATCGATAGGTCGATCACCATAAAAACGCCTACAATGTCTCTCCTCATTCCACCATTCGGCAGCGTCACCAACGAATGTACTAGCGGCGAGTTGTACCTTCTTTTGTTCGGAGTAGAAAGTTCGGTCAAACACCCACTCCATGGTATCCTCCCACTTTAGGTACGCCTTAAAGTTACACATCCCATTGAATGATGGAAGTTTCGTATTTATTGTGTTGTCGCCATAACCACGCCTTCGATCCTTGTGAAATATGTTCCTGCAAAATTGATTAGGGATAAAAGAATTGGACCTCACATTCATCGCTCCCTCACGTGTTTCACTCTTAAAAGTGTTTAAAATCACTCAACACTCGTGTTTAAGAATATGGCTTTTACCCTCGAATGATCTCACACACTCTTGCCTTTTTCCACTCATTTAACCGTTGCGGTGCGTTTTTTTTTTTTAAAGAAGACTTCAAGACACACGAATTCAAGAATGTCAAGAATGAAATTCAAGAACTCAAGAATGACACAAGAACAATAACAAGAAACAAGAAAAAAAAAAAGACTTAATGACACAAGAACAAGACTCGACAAAAGAACGAACAATAATTCATTCAAGATTTCAGTCAAGAATCAAGAAATTGGACTTGAGAAACAAAACCCACAAAATTTTGTGACCGAAAACCCTAAGAAATCAAGCAAGAATAATACACCCCAATTGAAACCCTATGTTGACACAATTGACGAATCAAGAATCAAAAATTCAAAAACCAAGAAAAAAAATATAACAAACTCAAAGATAACAATTGATTGGCACGAAACAAAAAAAAGGAAACTCAATGGAATTGAACGAACCTAACAATAACCTAACAAGAACACAAGGAACATATTTTTTTTTTTTTTACTCTAAGAAATCACAAAACAAAATAAAGGATAGGCAAACCTAATCGTAGAAAATTGAGCTCTGATACCAACTTATATGAACCCCGCGCGTTGTGCTCGTGATTCACGGATTGTTACGGATCGTCTACGGAATTAGGAACGATTTGTGGATCGAATGGTGCTCGAACGGTCGCGGAAAGTCCGTTCGATAAGCCGGGTGAACGCCACAAGATAAATTCTTGTGTCAACGAGATAAATTCTCGCCTATGTTCGTTGTCCAAGGTAAATCCTTTGGCACTTTGGTAAATCCGAGTTTTTTTCAAGGAAAATCCTTGACGGTTCATGAAGAACCAAGGTTAGGAGGAAGAACCTCACTCACACAATACGTGTTTCTTCAAAATAATCTCTCTGGTTTTTTTATTGATGAAAGTTGGCCTTTAAATAGGCTTAATGTTTACAACCTAATTTAGAATTAAAATATACAAATAAAAGAAATAAAACCCTAATAAAACCTAACTAATTCGAAACCCATTGAAAAATAAGCTAAAAATCCGGAATTGGCCCAAAACTCGAAGTGAGACCGAATCGGGCGGTCGTTCGCCAAGTCTGGGCGACCGACCGGCTACGAATTTGTCCAAACGCCACTTTGGGCGGTCGTTCGCCGATTCTGGGCGACCGACCGGCTCAATCTGCGCACTGATTTTGCAACGCTCATATCTCCTTCGTCCTTAGTCAAATTTGCGCGTATGATATGTCGTTGGAAAGCTCTTTCGACGCTCTTCGATTTGATATGTAATTTGCTTCCTAAAAGTACAAGAAATATTTTGAAAATCTGGTGATAACTTAACATCTCTGATTTGAGCTTAACAAAGTTGCTCCTCTTGAATCATCTCCATGTCGCATCATTCCCTTCCTCTTCAAAAGGATTTGCCCTCAAATCCGAGCCATGGTAACCTGAAAAATATCAAGAACAAACCATTTCTCCCTCACTCGCTTTCCCTTTCTTATTTTTTTTCTCTTCTTTTCCCTCATCAGTTCAAACACTCTTTTCTTTCCCCATTGTGTTATTTCCCTCTTACTCTTGTTTTTCGCTCTCATGCTCACATGATAGAATTTTGTAAACTTGCAAAATACAAGAACAAGGGTGGGGCTAGTGTGTACATTGGGAATTACATATTTACAAGGAAAAAGCAAAACAATCTCACTTTGGTGTCGATCTTCATCGTTGGCTAAGGAATCATGGCCAAGTTCCTTCAACTCCACTCCTTTGTCTTCATCAATCTCCATGTCTTCCATCAAGGACTCTTCTAAGCTCTTAATCTCCACATCCTTCGTCTCTAAGGATTCGTCTTTCATCGTCGGAGTCTTCACGCCGTTATGCCTACTTCGTTTAGGTTAGGACTTGACTCTTTCCATTGTGATAAAAGAGACTCAATCTTGTCCATTCCCGCACGGAACTCCTCGTCGATGTTTTGCCAGATTCTTTTCCTCAGCATCTTTGTCAACTCATACCATGTATCGATAGGTCGATCACCATAAAAACGCCTACAATGTCTCTCCTCATCCCACCATTCGGCAGCGTCACCAACGAATGTACTAGCGGCGAGTTGTACCTTCTTTTGTTCGGAGTAGAAAGTTCGGTCAAACACCCACTCCATGGTATCCTCCCACTTTAGGTACGCCTTAAAGTTACACATCACATTGAATGATGGAAGTTTCGTATTTATTGTGTTGTCGCCATAACCACGCCTTCGATCCTTGTGAAACATGTTCCTGCAAAATTGATTAGGGATAAAAGAATTGGACCTCACATTCATCGCTCCCTCACGTGTTTCACTCTTAAAAGTGTTTAAAATCACTCAACACTCGTGTTTAAGAATATGGCTTTTACCCTCGAATGATCTCACACACTCTTGCCTTTTTCCACTCATTTAACCGTTGCGGTGCGTTTTTTTTTTTTTAAAGAAGACTTCAAGACACACGAATTCAAGAATGTCAAGAATGAAATTCAAGAACTCAAGAATGACACAAGAACAATAACAAGAAACAAGAAAAAAAAAAAAGACTTAATGACACAAGAACAAGACTCGACAAAAGAACGAACAATAATTCATTCAAGATTTCAGTCAAGAATCAAGAAATTGGACTTGAGAAACAAAACCCACAAAATTTTGTGACCGAAAACCCTAAGAAATCAAGCAAGAATAATACACCCCAATTGAAACCCTATGTTGACACAATTGACGAATCAAGAATCAAAAATTCAAAAACCAAGAAAAAAAATATAACAAACTCAAAGATAACAATTGATTGGCACGAAACAAAAAAAAGGAAACTCAATGGAATTGAACGAACCTAACAATAACCTAACAAGAACACAAGGAACATATTTTTTTTTTTTTTACTCTAAGAAATCACAAAACAAAATAAAGGATAGGCAAACCTAATCGTAGAAAATTGAGCTCTGATACCAACTGATATGAACCCCGCGCATTGTGCTCGTGATTCACGGATTGTTACGGATCGTCTACGGAATTAGGAACGATTTGTGGATCGAATGGTGCTCGAACGGTCGCGGAAAGTCCGTTCGATAAGCCGGGTGAACGCCACAAGATAAATTCTTGTGTCAACGAGATAAATTCTCGCCTATGTTCGTTGTCCAAGGTAAATCCTTTGGTACTTTGGTAAATCCGAGTTTTTTTCAAGGAAAATCCTTGACGGTTCATGAAGAACCAAGGTTAGGAGGAAGAACCTCACTCACACAATACGTGTTTCTTCAAAATAATCTCTCTGGTTTTTTTATTGATGAAAGTTGGCCTTTAAATAGGCTTAATGTTTACAACCTAATTTAGAATTAAAATATACAAATAAAAGAAATAAAACCCTAATAAAACCTAACTAATTCGAAACCCATTGAAAAATAAGCTAAAAATCCGAAATTGGCCCAAAACTCGAAGTGAGGCCGAATCGGGCGGTCGTTCGCCAAGTCTGGGCGACCGACCGGCTACGAATTTGTCCAAACGCCACTTTGGGCGGTCGTTCGCCGATTCTGGGCGACCGACCGGCTCAATCTGCGCACTGATTTTGCAACGCTCATATCTCCTTCGTCCTTAGTCAAAATTGCGCGTATGATATGTCGTTGGAAAGCTCTTTCGACGCTCTTCGATTTGATATGTAATTTGCTTCCTAATAGTACAAGAAATATTTTGAAAATCTGGTGATAACTTAACATCTCTGATTTGAGCTTAACAAAGTTGCTCCTCTTGAATCATCTCCATGTCGCATCATTCCCTTCCTCTTCAAAAGGATTTGCCCTCAAATCCGAGCCATGGTAACCTGAAAAATATCAAGAACAAACCATTTCTCCCTCACTCGCTTTCCCTTTCTTATTTTTTTTCTCTTCTTTTCCCTCATCAGTTCAAACACTCTTTTCTTTCCCCATTGTGTTATTTCCCTCTTACTCTTGTTTTTCGCTCTCATGCTCACATGATAGAATTTTGTAAACTTGCAAAATACAAGAACAAGGGTGGCGCTAGTGTGTACATTGGGAATTACATATTTACAAGGAAAAAGCAAAACAATCTCACTTTGGTGTCGATCTTCATCGTTGGCTAAGGAATCATGGCCAAGTTCCTTCAACTCCACTCCTTTGTCTTCATCAATCTCCATGTCTTCCATCAAGGACTCTTCTAAGCTCTTAATCTCCACATCCTTCGTCTCTAAGGATTCGTCTTTCATCGTCGGAGTCTTCACGCCGTTATGCCTACTTCGTTTAGGTTAGGACTTGACTCTTTCCATTGTGATAAAAGAGACTCAATCTTGTCCATTCCCGCACGGAACTCCTCGTCGATGTTTTGCCAGATTCTTTTCCTCAGCATCTTTGTCAACTCATACCATGTATCGATAGGTCGATCACCATAAAAACGCCTACAATGTCTCTCCTCATCCCACCATTCGGCAGCGTCACCAACGAATGTACTAGCGGCGAGTTGTACCTTCTTTTGTTCGGAGTAGAAAGTTCGGTCAAACACCCACTCCATGGTATCCTCCCACTTTAGGTACGCCTTAAAGTTACACATCACATTGAATGATGGAAGTTTCGTATTTATTGTGTTGTCGCCATAACCACGCCTTCGATCCTTGTGAAACATGTTCCTGCAAAATTGATTAGGGATAAAAGAATTGGACCTCACATTCATCGCTCCCTCACGTGTTTCACTCTTAAAAGTGTTTAAAATCACTCAACACTCGTGTTTAAGAATATGGCTTTTACCCTCGAATGATCTCACACATTCTTGCCTTTTTCCACTCATTTAACCGTTGCGGTGCGTTTTTTTTTTTTTAAAGAAGACTTCAAGACACACGAATTCAAGAATGTCAAGAATGAAATTCAAGAACTCAAGAATGACACAAGAACAATAACAAGAAACAAGAAAAAAAAAGACTTAATGACACAAGAACAAGACTCGACAAAAGAACGAACAATAATTCATTCAAGATTTCAGTCAAGAATCAAGAAATTGGACTTGAGAAACAAAACCCACAAAATTTTGTGACCGAAAACCCTAAGAAATCAAGCAAGAATAATACACCCCAATTGAAACCCTATGTTGACACAATTGACGAATCAAGAATCAAAAATTCAAAAACCAAGAAAAAAAATATAACAAACTCAAAGATAACAATTGATTGGCACGAAACAAAAAAAAGGAAACTCAATGGAATTGAACGAACCCAACAATAACCTAACAAGAACACAAGGAACATATTTTTTTTTTTTTTTACTCTAAGAAATCACAAAACAAAATAAAGGATAGGCAAACCTAATCGTAGAAAATTGAGCTCTGATACCAACTGATATGAACCCCGCGCATTGTGCTCGTGATTCACGGATTGTTACGGATCGTCTACGGAATTAGGAACGATTTGTGGATCGAATGGTGCTCGAACGGTCGCGGAAAGTCCGTTCGATAAGCCGGGTGAACGCCACAAGATAAATTCTTGTGTCAACGAGATAAATTCTCGCCTATGTTCGTTGTCCAAGGTAAATCCTTTGGCACTTTGGTAAATCCGAGTTTTTTTCAAGGAAAATCCTTGACGGTTCATGAAGAACCAAGGTTAGGAGGAAGAACCTCACTCACACAATACGTGTTTCTTCAAAATAATCTCTCTGGTTTTTTTATTGATGAAAGTTGGCCTTTAAATAGGCTTAATGTTTACAACCTAATTTAGAATTAAAATATACAAATAAATGAAATAAAACCCTAATAAAACCTAACTAATTCGAAACCCATTGAAAAATAAGCTAAAAATCCGAAATTGGCCCAAAACTCGAAGTGAGGCCGAATCGGGCGGTCGTTCGCCAAGTCTGGGCGACCGACCGGCTACGAATTTGTCCAAACGCCACTTTGGGCGGTCGTTCGCCGATTCTGGGCGACCGACCGGCTCAATCTGCGCACTGATTTTGCAACGCTCTTCCTAAAAGTACAAGAAATATTTTGAAAATCTGGTGATAACTTAACATCTCTGATTTGAGCTTAACAAAGTTGCTCCTCTTGAATCATCTCCATGTCGCATCATTCCCTTCCTCTTCAAAAGGATTTGCCCTCAAATCCGAGCCATGGTAACCTGAAAAATATCAAGAACAAACCATTTCTCCCTCACTCGCTTTCCCTTTCTTATTTTTTTTCTCTTCTTTTCCCTCATCAGTTCAAACACTCTTTTCTTTCCCCATTGTGTTATTTCCCTCTTACTCTTGTTTTTCGCTCTCATGCTCACATGATAGAATTTTGTAAACTTGCAAAATACAAGAACAAGGGTGGGGCTAGTGTGTACATTGGGAATTACATATTTACAAGGAAAAAGCAAAACAATCTCACTTTGGTGTCGATCTTCATCGTTGGCTAAGGAATCATGGCCAAGTTCCTTCAACTCCACTCCTTTGTCTTCATCAATCTCCATGTCTTCCATCAAGGACTCTTCTAAGCTCTTAATCTCCACATCCTTCGTCTCTAAGGATTCGTCTTTCATCGTCGGAGTCTTCACGCCGTTATTGCCTACTTCGTTTAGGTTAGGACTTGACTCTTTCCATTGTGATAAAAGAGACTCAATCTTGTCCATTCCCGCACGGAACTCCTCGTCGATGTTTTGCCAGATTCTTTTCCTCAGCATCTTTGTCAACTCATACCATGTATCGATAAGTCGATCACCATAAAAACGCCTACAATGTCTCTCGTCATCCCACCATTCGGCAGCGTCACCAACGAATGTACTAGCGGCGAGTTGTACCTTCTTTTGTTCGGAGTAGAAAGTTCGGTCAAACACCCACTCCATGGTATCCTCCCACTTTAGGTACGCCTTAAAGTTACACATCCCATTGAATGATGGAAGTTTCGTATTTATTGTGTTGTCGCCATAACCACGCCTTCGATCCTTGTGAAACATGTTCCTGCAAAATGGATTAGGGATAAAAGAATTGGACCTCACATTCATCGCTCCCTCACGTGTTTCACTCTTAAAAGTGTTTAAAATCACTCAACACTCGTGTTTAAGAATATGGCTTTTACCCTCGAATGATCTCACACACTCTTGCCTTTTTCCACTCATTTAACCGTTGCGGTGCGTTTTTTTTTTTTTTTTAAGAAGACTTCAAGACACACGAATTCAAGAATGTCAAGAATGAAATTCAAGAACTCAAGAATGACACAAGAACAATAACAAGAAACAAGAAAAAAAAAAAAAAGACTTAATGACACAAGAACAAGACTCGACAAAAGAACGAACAATAATTCATTCAAGATTTCAGTCAAGAATCAAGAAATTGGACTTGAGAAACAAAACCCACAAAATTTTGTGACCGAAAACCCTAAGAAATCAAGCAAGAATAATACACCCCAATTGAAACCCTATGTTGACACAATTGACGAATCAAGAATCAAAAATTCAAAAACAAAGAAAAAAAATATAACAAACTCAAAGATAACAATTGATTGGCACAAAACAAAAAAAAGGAAACTCAATGGAATTGAACGAACCTAACAATAACCTAACAAGAACACAAGGAACAGATTTTTTTTTTTTTTTACTCTAAGAAATCACAAAACAAAATAAAGGATAGGCAAACCTAATCGTAGAAAATTGAGCTCTGATACCAACTGATATGAACCCCGCGCGTTGTGCTCGTGATTCACGGATTGTTACGGATCGTCTACGGAATTAGGAACGATTTGTGGATCGAATGGTGCTCGAACGGTCGCGGAAAGTCCGTTCGATAAGCCGGGTGAACGCCACAAGATAAATTCTTGTGTCAACGAGATAAATTCTCGCCTATGTTCGTTGTCCAAGGTAAATCCTTTGGCACTTTGGTAAATCCGAGTTTTTTTCAAGGAAAATCCTTGACGGTTCATGAAGAACCAAGGTTAGGAGGAAGAACCTCACTCACACAATACGTGTTTCTTCAAAATAATCTCTCTGGTTTTTTTATTGATGAAAGTTGGCCTTTAAATAGGCTTAATGTTTACAACCTAATTTAGAATTAAAATATACAAATAAATGAAATAAAACCCTAATAAAACCTAACTAATTCGAAACCCATTGAAAAATAAGCTAAAAATCCGAAACTGGCCCAAAACTCGAAGTGAGGCCGAATCGGGCGGTCGTTCGCCAAGTCTGGGTGACCGACCGGCTACTAATTTGTCCAAACGCCACTTTGGGCGGTCGTTCGCCGATTCTGGGCGACCGACCGGCTCAATCTGCGCACTGATTTTGCAACGCTCATATCTCCTTCGTCCTTAGTCAAAATTGCGCGTATGATATGTCGTTGGAAAGCTCTTTCGACGCTCTTCGATTTGATATGTACTTCCTAAAAGTACAAGAAATATTTTGAAAATCTGGTGATAACTTAACATCTCTGATTTGAGCTTAACAAAGTTGCTCCTCTTGAATCATCTCCATGTCGCATCATTCCCTTCCTCTTCAAAAGGATTTGCCCTCAAATCCGAGCCATGGTAACCTGAAAAATATCGAGAACAAACCATTTCTCCCTCACTCGCTTTCCCTTTCTTATTTTTTTTCTCTTCTTTTCCCTCATCAGTTCAAACACTCTTTTCTTTCCCCATTGTGTTATTTCCCTCTTACTCTTGTTTTTCGCTCTCATGCTCACATGATAGAATTTTGTAAACTTGGAAAATACAAGAACAAGGGTGGGGCTAGTGTGTACATTGGGAATTACATATTTACAAGGAAAAAGCAAAACAATCTCACTTTGGTGTCGATCTTCATCGTTGGCTAAGGAATCATGGCCAAGTTCCTTCAACTCCACTCCTTTGTCTTCATCAATCTCCATGTCTTCCATCAAGGACTCTTCTAAGCTCTTAATCTCCACATCCTTCGTCTCTAAGGATTCGTCTTTCATCGTCGGAGTCTTCACGCCGTTATGCCTACTTCGTTTAGGTTAGGACTTGACTCTTTCCATTGTGATAAAAGAGACTCAATCTTGTCCATTCCCGCACGGAACTCCTCGTCGATGTTTTGCCAGATTCTTTTCCTCAGCATCTTTGTCAACTCATACCATGTATCGATAGGTCGATCACCATAAAAACGCCTACAATGTCTCTCCTCATCCCACCATTCGGCAGCGTCACCAACGAATGTACTAGCGGCGAGTTGTACCTTCTTTTGTTCGGAGTAGAAAGTTCGGTCAAACACCCACTCCATGGTATCCTCCCACTTTAGGTACGCCTTAAAGTTACACATCACATTGAATGATGGAAGTTTCGTATTTATTGTGTTGTCGCCATAACCACGCCTTCGATCCTTGTGAAACATGTTCCTGCAAAATTGATTAGGGATAAAAGAATTGGACCTCACATTCATCGCTCCCTCACGTGTTTCACTCTTAAAAGTGTTTAAAATCACTCAACACTCGTGTTTAAGAATATGGCTTTTACCCTCGAATGATCTCACACACTCTTGCCTTTTTCCACTCATTTAACCGTTGCGGTGCGTTTTTTTTTTTTTTAAAGAAGACTTCAAGACACACGAATTCAAGAATGTCAAGAATGAAATTCAAGAACTCAAGAATGACACAAGAACAATAACAAGAAACAAGAAAAAAAAAAGACTTAATGACACAAGAACAAGACTCGACAAAAGAACGAACAATAATTCATTCAAGATTTCAGTCAAGAATCAAGAAATTGGACTTGAGAAACAAAACCCACAAAATTTTGTGACCGAAAACCCTAAGAAATCAAGCAAGAATAATACACCCGAATTGAAACCCTATGTTGACACAATTGACGAATCAAGAATCAAAAATTCAAAAACCAAGAAAAAAAATATAACAAACTCAAAGATAACAATTGATTGGCACGAAACAAAAAAAAGGAAACTCAATGGAATTGAACGAACCTAACAATAACCTAACAAGAACACAAGGAACAGATTTTTTTTTTTTTTACTCTAAGAAATCACAAAACAAAATAAAGGATAGGCAAACCTAATCGTAGAAAATTGAGCTCTGATACCAACTGATATGAACCCCGCGCATTGTGCTCGTGATTCACGGATTGTTACGGATCGTCTACGGAATTAGGAACGATTTGTGGATCGAATGGTGCTCGAACGGTCGCGGAAAGTCCGTTCGATAAGCCGGGTGAACGCCACAAGATAAATTCTTGTGTCAACGAGATAAATTCTCGCCTATGTTCGTTGTCCAAGGTAAATCCTTTGGCACTTTGGTAAATCCGAGTTTTTTTCAAGGAAAATCCTTGACGGTTCATGAAGAACCAAGGTTAGGAGGAAGAACCTCACTCACACAATACGTGTTTCTTCAAAATAATCTCTCTGGTTTTTTTATTGATGAAAGTTGGCCTTTAAATAGGCTTAATGTTTACAACCTAATTTAGAATTAAAATATACAAATAAATGAAATAAAACCCTAATAAAACCTAACTAATTCGAAACCCATTGAAAAATAAGCTAAAAATCCGAAATTGGCCCAAAACTCGAAGTGAGGCCGAATCGGGCGGTCGTTCGCCAAGTCTGGGCGACCGACCGGCTACGAATTTGTCCAAACGCCACTTTGGGCGGTCGTTCGCCGATTCTGGGCGACCGACCGGCTCAATCTGCGCACTGATTTTGCAACGCTCTTCCTAAAAGTACAAGAAATATTTTGAAAATCTGGTGATAACTTAACATCTCTGATTTGAGCTTAACAAAGTTGCTCCTCTTGAATCATCTCCATGTCGCATCATTCCCTTCCTCTTCAAAAGGATTTGCCCTCAAATCCGAGCCATGGTAACCTGAAAAATATCAAGAACAAACCATTTCTCCCTCACTCGCTTTCCCTTTCTTATTTTTTTTCTCTTCTTTTCCCTCATCAGTTCAAACACTCTTTTCTTTCCCCATTGTGTTATTTCCCTCTTACTCTTGTTTTTCGCTCTCATGCTCACATGATAGAATTTTGTAAACTTGAAAAATACAAGAACAAGGGTGGGGCTGGTGTGTACATTGGGAATTACATATTTACAAGGAAAAAGCAAAACAATCTCACTTTGGTGTCGATCTTCATCGTTGGCTAAGGAATCATGGCCAAGTTCCTTCAACTCCACTCCTTTGTCTTCATCAATCTCCATGTCTTCCATCAAGGACTCTTCTAAGCTCTTAATCTCCACATCCTTCGTCTCTAAGGATTCGTCTTTCATCGTCGGAGTCTTCACGCCGTTATTGCCTACTTCGTTTAGGTTAGGACTTGACTCTTTCCATTGTGATAAAAGAGACTCAATCTTGTCCATTCCCGCACGGAACTCCTCGTCGATGTTTTGCCAGATTCTTTTCCTCAGCATCTTTGTCAACTCATACCATGTATCGATAAGTCGATCACCATAAAAACGCCTACAATGTCTCTCGTCATCCCACCATTCGGCAGCGTCACCAACGAATGTACTAGCGGCGAGTTGTACCTTCTTTTGTTCGGAGTAGAAAGTTCGGTCAAACACCCACTCCATGGTATCCTCCCACTTTAGGTACGCCTTAAAGTTACACATCCCATTGAATGATGGAAGTTTCGTATTTATTGTGTTGTCGCCATAACCACGCCTTCGATCCTTGTGAAACATGTTCCTGCAAAATTGATTAGGGATAAAAGAATTGGACCTCACATTCATCGCTCCCTCACGTGTTTCACTCTTAAAAGTGTTTAAAATCACTCAACACTCGTGTTTAAGAATATGGCTTTTACCCTCGAATGATCTCACACACTCTTGCCTTTTTCCACTCATTTAACCGTTGCGGTGCGTTTTTTTTTTTTTTAAGAAGACTTCAAGACACACGAATTCAAGAATGTCAAGAATGAAATTCAAGAACTCAAGAATGACACAAGAACAATAACAAGAAACAAGAAAAAAAAAAAAAAGACTTAATGACACAAGAACAAGACTCGACAAAAGAACGAACAATAATTCATTCAAGATTTCAGTCAAGAATCAAGAAATTGGACTTGAGAAACAAAACCCACAAAATTTTGTGACCGAAAACCCTAAGAAATCAAGCAAGAATAATACACCCGAATTGAAACCCTATGTTGACACAATTGACGAATCAAGAATCAAAAATTCAAAAACCAAGAAAAAAAATATAACAAACTCAAAGATAACAATTGATTGGCACGAAACAAAAAAAAGGAAACTCAATGGAATTGAACGAACCTAACAATAACCTAACAAGAACACAAGGAACAGATTTTTTTTTTTTTTACTCTAAGAAATCACAAAACAAAATAAAGGATAGGCAAACCTAATCGTAGAAAATTGAGCTCTGATACCAACTGATATGAACCCCGCGCATTGTGCTCGTGATTCACGGATTGTTACGGATCGTCTACGGAATTAGGAACGATTTGTGGATCGAATGGTGCTCGAACGGTCGCGGAAAGTCCGTTCGATAAGCCGGGTGAACGCCACAAGATAAATTCTTGTGTCAACGAGATAAATTCTCGCCTATGTTCGTTGTCCAAGGTAAATCCTTTGGCACTTTGGTAAATCCGAGTTTTTTTCAAGGAAAATCCTTGACGGTTCATGAAGAACCAAGGTTAGGAGGAAGAACCTCACTCACACAATACGTGTTTCTTCAAAATAATCTCTCTGGTTTTTTTATTGATGAAAGTTGGCCTTTAAATAGGCTTAATGTTTACAACCTAATTTAGAATTAAAATATACAAATAAATGAAATAAAACCCTAATAAAACCTAACTAATTCGAAACCCATTGAAAAATAAGCTAAAAATCCGAAATTGGCCCAAAACTCGAAGTGAGGCCGAATCGGGCGGTCGTTCGCCAAGTCTGGGCGACCGACCGGCTACGAATTTGTCCAAACGCCACTTTGGGCGGTCGTTCGCCGATTCTGGGCGACCGACCGGCTCAATCTGCGCACTGATTTTGCAACGCTCTTCCTAAAAGTACAAGAAATATTTTGAAAATCTGGTGATAACTTAACATCTCTGATTTGAGCTTAACAAAGTTGCTCCTCTTGAATCATCTCCATGTCGCATCATTCCCTTCCTCTTCAAAAGGATTTGCCCTCAAATCCGAGCCATGGTAACCTGAAAAATATCAAGAACAAACCATTTCTCCCTCACTCGCTTTCCCTTTCTTATTTTTTTTCTCTTCTTTTCCCTCATCAGTTCAAACACTCTTTTCTTTCCCCATTGTGTTATTTCCCTCTTACTCTTGTTTTTCGCTCTCATGCTCACATGATAGAATTTTGTAAACTTGCAAAATACAAGAACAAGGGTGGGGCTAGTGTGTACATTGGGAATTACATATTTACAAGGAAAAAGCAAAACAATCTCACTTTGGTGTCGATCTTCATCGTTGGCTAAGGAATCATGGCCAAGTTCCTTCAACTCCACTCCTTTGTCTTCATCAATCTCCATGTCTTCCATCAAGGACTCTTCTAAGCTCTTAATCTCCACATCCTTCGTCTCTAAGGATTCGTCTTTCATCGTCGGAGTCTTCACGCCGTTATTGCCTACTTCGTTTAGGTTAGGACTTGACTCTTTCCATTGTGATAAAAGAGACTCAATCTTGTCCATTCCCGCACGGAACTCCTAGTCGATGTTTTGCCAGATTCTTTTCCTCAGCATCTTTGTCAACTCATACCATGTATCGATAAGTCGATCACCATAAAAACGCCTACAATGTCTCTCGTCATCCCACCATTCGGCAGCGTCACCAACGAATGTACTAGCGGCGAGTTGTACCTTCTTTTGTTCGGAGTAGAAAGTTCGGTCAAACACCCACTCCATGGTATCCTCCCACTTTAGGTACGCCTTAAAGTTACACATCCCATTGAATGATGGAAGTTTCGTATTTATTGTGTTGTCGCCATAACCACGCCTTCGATCCTTGTGAAACATGTTCCTGCAAAATTGATTAGGGATAAAAGAATTGGACCTCACATTCATCGCTCCCTCACGTGTTTCACTCTTAAAAGTGTTTAAAATCACTCAACACTCGTGTTTAAGAATATGGCTTTTACCCTCGAATGATCTCACACACTCTTGCCTTTTTCCACTCATTTAACCGTTGCGGTGCGTTTTTTTTTTTTAAAGAAGACTTCAAGACACACGAATTCAAGAATGTCAAGAATGAAATTCAAGAACTCAAGAATGACACAAGAACAATAACAAGAAACAAGAAAAAAAAAAAGACTTAATGACACAAGAACAAGACTCGACAAAAGAACGAACAATAATTCATTCAAGATTTCAGTCAAGAATCAAGAAATTGGACTTGAGAAACAAAACCCACAAAATTTTGTGACCGAAAACCCTAAGAAATCAAGCAAGAATAATACACCCCAATTGAAACCCTATGTTGACACAATTGACGAATCAAGAATCAAAAATTCAAAAACCAAGAAAAAAAATATAACAAACTCAAAGATAACAATTGATTGGCACGAAACAAAAAAAAGGAAACTCAATGGAATTGAACGAACCTAACAATAACCTAACAAGAACACAAGGAACATATTTTTTTTTTTTTTTACTCTAAGAAATCACAAAACAAAATAAAGGATAGGCAAACCTAATCGTAGAAAATTGAGCTCTGATACCAACTGATATGAACCCCGCGCATTGTGCTCGTGATTCACGGATTGTTACGGATCGTCTACGGAATTAGGAACGATTTGTGGATCGAATGGTGCTCGAACGGTCGCGGAAAGTCCGTTCGATAAGCCGGGTGAACGCCACAAGATAAATTCTTGTGTCAACGAGATAAATTCTCGCATATGTTCGTTGTCCCAGGTAAATCCTTTGGCACTTTGGTAAATCCGAGTTTTTTTCAAGGAAAATCCTTGACGGTTCATGAAGAACCAAGGTTAGGAGGAAGAACCTCACTCACACAATACGTGTTTCTTCAAAATAATCTCTCTGGTTTTTTTATTGATGAAAGTTGGCCTTTAAATAGGCTTAATGTTTACAACCTAATTTAGAATTAAAATATACAAATAAATGAAATAAAACCCTAATAAAACCTAACTAATTCGAAACCCATTGAAAAATAAGCTAAAAATCCGAAATTGGCCCAAAACTCGAAGTGAGGCCGAATCGGGCGGTCGTTCGCCAAGTCTGGGCGACCGACCGGCTACGAATTTGTCCAAACGCCACTTTGGGCGGTCGTTCGCCGATTCTGGGCGACCGACCGGCTCAATCTGCGCACTGATTTTGCAACGCTCTTCCTAAAAGTACAAGAAATATTTTGAAAATCTGGTGATAACTTAACATCTCTGATTTGAGCTTAACAAAGTTGCTCCTCTTGAATCATCTCCATGTCGCATCATTCCCTTCCTCTTCAAAAGGATTTGCCCTCAAATCCGAGCCATGGTAACCTGAAAAATATCAAGAACAAACCATTTCTCCCTCACTCGCTTTCCCTTTCTTATTTTTTTTCTCTTCTTTTCCCTCATCAGTTCAAACACTCTTTTCTTTCCCCATTGTGTTATTTCCCTCTTACTCTTGTTTTTCGCTCTCATGCTCACATGATAGAATTTTGTAAACTTGCAAAATACAAGAACAAGGGTGGGGCTAGTGTGTACATTGGGAATTACATATTTACAAGGAAAAAGCAAAACAATCTCACTTTGGTGTCGATCTTCATCGTTGGCTAAGGAATCATGGCCAAGTTCCTTCAACTCCACTCCTTTGTCTTCATCAATCTCCATGTCTTCCATCAAGGACTCTTCTAAGCTCTTAATCTCCACATCCTTCGTCTCTAAGGATTCGTCTTTCATCGTCGGAGTCTTCACGCCGTTATTGCCTACTTCGTTTAGGTTAGGACTTGACTCTTTCCATTGTGATAAAAGAGACTCAATCTTGTCCATTCCCGCACGGAACTCCTCGTCGATGTTTTGCCAGATTCTTTTCCTCAGCATCTTTGTCAACTCATACCATGTATCGATAGGTCGATCACCATAAAAACGCCTACAATGTCTCTCGTCATCCCACCATTCGGCAGCGTCACCAACGAATGTACTAGCGGCGAGTTGTACCTTCTTTTGTTCGGAGTAGAAAGTTCGGTCAAACACCCACTCCATGGTATCCTCCCACTTTAGGTACGCCTTAAAGTTACACATCCCATTGAATGATGGAAGTTTCGTATTTATTGTGTTGTCGCCATAACCACGCCTTCGATCCTTGTGAAACATGTTCCTGCAAAATTGATTAGGGATAAAAGAATTGGACCTCACATTCATCGCTCCCTCACGTGTTTCACTCTTAAAAGTGTTTAAAATCACTCAACACTCGTGTTTAAGAATATGGCTTTTACCCTCGAATGATCTCACACACTCTTGCCTTTTTCCACTCATTTAACCGTTGCGGTGCGTTTTTTTTTTTTAAAGAAGACTTCAAGACACACGAATTCAAGAATGTCAAGAATGAAATTCAAGAACTCAAGAATGACACAAGAACAATAACAAGAAACAAGAAAAAAAAAAAAGACTTAATGACACAAGAACAAGACTCGACAAAAGAACGAACAATAATTCATTCAAGATTTCAGTCAAGAATCAAGAAATTGGACTTGAGAAACAAAACCCACAAAATTTTGTGACCGAAAACCCTAAGAAATCAAGCAAGAATAATACACCCCAATTGAAACCCTATGTTGACACAATTGACGAATCAAGAATCAAAAATTCAAAAACCAAGAAAAAAAATATAACAAACTCAAAGATAACAATTGATTGGCACGAAACAAAAAAAAGGAAACTCAATGGAATTGAACGAACCTAACAATAACCTAACAAGAACACAAGGAACATATTTTTTTTTTTTTTTACTCTAAGAAATCACAAAACAAAATAAAGGATAGGCAAACCTAATCGTAGAAAATTGAGCTCTGATACCAACTGATATGAACCCCGCGCATTGTGCTCGTGATTCACGGATTGTTACGGATCGTCTACGGAATTAGGAACGATTTGTGGATCGAATGGTGCTCGAACGGTCGCGGAAAGTCCGTTCGATAAGCCGGGTGAACGCCACAAGATAAATTCTTGTGTCAACGAGATAAATTCTCGCATATGTTCGTTGTCCCAGGTAAATCCTTTGGCACTTTGGTAAATCCGAGTTTTTTTCAAGGAAAATCCTTGACGGTTCATGAAGAACCAAGGTTAGGAGGAAGAACCTCACTCACACAATACGTGTTTCTTCAAAATAATCTCTCTGGTTTTTTTATTGATGAAAGTTGGCCTTTAAATAGGCTTAATGTTTACAACCTAATTTAGAATTAAAATATACAAATAAATGAAATAAAACCCTAATAAAACCTAACTAATTCGAAACCCATTGAAAAATAAGCTAAAAATCCGAAATTGGCCCAAAACTCGAAGTGAGGCCGAATCGGGCGGTCGTTCGCCAAGTCTGGGCGACCGACCGGCTACGAATTTGTCCAAACGCCACTTTGGGCGGTCGTTCGCCGATTCTGGGCGACCGACCGGCTCAATCTGCGCACTGATTTTGCAACGCTCTTCCTAAAAGTACAAGAAATATTTTGAAAATCTGGTGATAACTTAACATCTCTGATTTGAGCTTAACAAAGTTGCTCCTCTTGAATCATCTCCATGTCGCATCATTCCCTTCCTCTTCAAAAGGATTTGCCCTCAAATCCGAGCCATGGTAACCTGAAAAATATCAAGAACAAACCATTTCTCCCTCACTCGCTTTCCCTTTCTTATTTTTTTTCTCTTCTTTTCCCTCATCAGTTCAAACACTCTTTTCTTTCCCCATTGTGTTATTTCCCTCTTACTCTTGTTTTTCGCTCTCATGCTCACATGATAGAATTTTGTAAACTTGCAAAATACAAGAACAAGGGTGGGGCTAGTGTGTACATTGGGAATTACATATTTACAAGGAAAAAGCAAAACAATCTCACTTTGGTGTCGATCTTCATCGTTGGCTAAGGAATCATGGCCAAGTTCCTTCAACTCCACTCCTTTGTCTTCATCAATCTCCATGTCTTCCATCAAGGACTCTTCTAAGCTCTTAATCTCCACATCCTTCGTCTCTAAGGATTCGTCTTTCATCGTCCGAGTCTTCACGCCGTTATGCCTACTTCGTTTAGGTTAGGACTTGACTCTTTCCATTGTGATAAAAGAGACTCAATCTTGTCCATTCCCGCACGGAACTCCTCGTCGATGTTTTGCCAGATTCTTTTCCTCAGCATCTTTGTCAACTCATACCATGTATCGATAGGTCGATCACCATAAAAACGCCTACAATGTCTCTCCTCATCCCACCATTCGGCAGCGTCACCAACGAATGTACTAGCGGCGAGTTGTACCTTCTTTTGTTCGGAGTAGAAAGTTCGGTCAAACACCCACTCCATGGTATCCTCCCACTTTAGGTACGCCTTAAAGTTACACATCCCATTGAATGATGGAAGTTTCGTATTTATTGTGTTGTCGCCATAACCACGCCTTCGATCCTTGTGAAACATGTTCCTGCAAAATTGATTAGGGATAAAAGAATTGGACCTCACATTCATCGCTCCCTCACGTGTTTCACTCTTAAAAGTGTTTAAAATCACTCAACACTCGTGTTTAAGAATATGGCTTTTACCCTCGAATGATCTCACACACTCTTGCCTTTTTCCACTCATTTAACCGTTGCGGTGCGTTTTTTTTTTTTTTTAAGAAGACTTCAAGACACACGAATTCAAGAATGTCAAGAATGAAATTCAAGAACTCAAGAATGACACAAGAACAATAACAAGAAACAAGAAAAAAAAAAAAAGACTTAATGACACAAGAACAAGACTCGACAAAAGAACGAACAATAATTCATTCAAGATTTCAGTCAAGAATCAAGAAATTGGACTTGAGAAACAAAACCCACAAAATTTTGTGACCGAAAACCCTAAGAAATCAAGCAAGAATAATACACCCCAATTGAAACCCTATGTTGACACAATTGACGAATCAAGAATCAAAAATTCAAAAACCAAGAAAAAAAATATAACAAACTCAAAGATAACAATTGATTGGCACAAAACAAAAAAAAGGAAACTCAATGGAATTGAACGAACCTAACAATAACCTAACAAGAACACAAGGAACATTTTTTTTTTTTTTTTACTCTAAGAAATCACAAAACAAAATAAAGGATAGGCAAACCTAATCGTAGAAAATTGAGCTCTGATACCAACTGATATGAACCCCGCGCATTGTGCTCGTGATTCACGGATTGTTACGGATCGTCTACGGAATTAGGAACGATTTGTGGATCGAATGGTGCTCGAACGGTCGCGGAAAGTCCGTTCGATAAGCCGGGTGAACGCCACAAGATAAATTCTTGTGTCAACGAGATAAATTCTCGCCTATGTTCGTTGTCCAAGGTAAATCCTTTGGCACTTTGGTAAATCCGAGTTTTTTTCAAGGAAAATCCTTGACGGTTCATGAAGAACCAAGGTTAGGAGGAAGAACCTCACTCACACAATACGTGTTTCTTCAAAATAATCTCTCTGGTTTTTTTATTGATGAAAGTTGGCCTTTAAATAGGCTTAATGTTTACAACCTAATTTAGAATTAAAATATACAAATAAATGAAATAAAACCCTAATAAAACCTAACTAATTCGAAACCCATTGAAAAATAAGCTAAAAATCCGAAATTGGCCCAAAACTCGAAGTGAGGCCGAATCGGGCGGTCGTTCGCCAAGTCTGGGCGACCGACCGGCTACGAATTTGTCCAAACGCCACTTTGGGCGGTCGTTCGCCGATTCTGGGCGACCGACCGGCTCAATCTGCGCACTGATTTTGCAACGCTCATATCTCCTTCGTCCTTAGTCAAAATTGCGCGTATGATATGTCGTTGGAAAGCTCTTTCGACGCTCTTCGATTTGATATGTAATTTGCTTCCTAAAAGTACAAGAAATATTTTGAAAATCTGGTGATAACTTAACATCTCTGATTTGAGCTTAACAAAGTTGCTCCTCTTGAATCATCTCCATGTCGCATCATTCCCTTCCTCTTCAAAAGGATTTGCCCTCAAATCCGAGCCATGGTAACCTGAAAAATATCAAGAACAAACCATTTCTCCCTCACTCGCTTTCCCTTTCTTATTTTTTTTCTCTTCTTTTCCCTCATCAGTTCAAACACTCTTTTCTTTCCCCATTGTGTTATTTCCCTCTTACTCTTGTTTTTCGCTCTCATGCTCACATGATAGAATTTTGTAAACTTGGAAAATACAAGAACAAGGGTGGGGCTAGTGTGTACATTGGGAATTACATATTTACAAGGAAAAAGCAAAACAATCTCACTTTGGTGTCGATCTTCATCGTTGGCTAAGGAATCATGGCCAAGTTCCTTCAACTCCACTCCTTTGTCTTCATCAATCTCCATGTCTTCCATCAAGGACTCTTCTAAGCTCTTAATCTCCACATCCTTCGTCTCTAAGGATTCGTCTTTCATCGTCCGAGTCTTCACGCCGTTATGCCTACTTCGTTTAGGTTAGGACTTGACTCTTTCCATTGTGATAAAAGAGACTCAATCTTGTCCATTCCCGCACGAAACTCCTCGTCGATGTTTTGCCAGATTCTTTTCCTCAGCATCTTTGTCAACTCATACCATGTATCGATAGGTCGATCACCATAAAAACGCCTACAATGTCTCTCCTCATCCCACCATTCGGCAGCGTCACCAACGAATGTACTAGCGGCGAGTTGTACCTTCTTTTGTTCGGAGTAGAAAGTTCGGTCAAACACCCACTCCATGGTATCCTCCCACTTTAGGTACGCCTTAAAGTTACACATCACATTGAATGATGGAAGTTTCGTATTTATTGTGTTGTCGCCATAACCACGCCTTCGATCCTTGTGAAACATGTTCCTGCAAAATTGATTAGGGATAAAAGAATTGGACCTCACATTCATCGCTCCCTCACGTGTTTCACTCTTAAAAGTGTTTAAAATCACTCAACACTCGTGTTTAAGAATATGGCTTTTACCCTCGAATGATCTCACACACTCTTGCCTTTTTCAACTCATTTAACCGTTGCGGTGCGTTTTTTTTTTTTTAAAGAAGACTTCAAGACACACGAATTCAAGAATGTCAAGAATGAAATTCAAGAACTCAAGAATGACACAAGAACAATAACAAGAAACAAGAAAAAAAAAAAAGACTTAATGACACAAGAACAAGACTCGACAAAAGAACGAACAATAATTCATTCAAGATTTCAGTCAAGAATCAAGAAATTGGACTTGAGAAACAAAACCCACAAAATTTTGTGACCGAAAACCCTAAGAAATCAAGCAAGAATAATACACCCGAATTGAAACCCTATGTTGACACAATTGACGAATCAAGAATCAAAAATTCAAAAACCAAGAAAAAAAATATAACAAACTCAAAGATAACAATTGATTGGCACGAAACAAAAAAAAGGAAACTCAATGGAATTGAACGAACCTAACAATAACCTAACAAGAACACAAGGAACAGATTTTTTTTTTTTTACTCTAAGAAATCACAAAACAAAATAAAGGATAGGCAAACCTAATCGTAGAAAATTGAGCTCTGATACCAACTGATATGAACCCCGCGCATTGTGCTCGTGATTCACGGATTGTTACGGATCGTCTACGGAATTAGGAACGATTTGTGGATCGAATGGTGCTCGAACGGTCGCGGAAAGTCCGTTCGATAAGCCGGGTGAACGCCACAAGATAAATTCTTGTGTCAACGAGATAAATTCTCGCCTATGTTCGTTGTCCAAGGTAAATCCTTTGGCACTTTGGTAAATCCGAGTTTTTTTCAAGGAAAATCCTTGACGGTTCATGAAGAACCAAGGTTAGGAGGAAGAACCTCACTCACACAATACGTGTTTCTTCAAAATAATCTCTCTGGTTTTTTTATTGATGAAAGTTGGCCTTTAAATAGGCTTAATGTTTACAACCTAATTTAGAATTAAAATATACAAATAAAAGAAATAAAACCCTAATAAAACCTAACTAATTCGAAACCCATTGAAAAATAAGCTAAAAATCCGAAATTGGCCCAAAACTCGAAGTGAGGCCGAATCGGGCGGTCGTTCGCCAAGTCTGGGCGACCGACCGGCTACGAATTTGTCCAAACGCCACTTTGGGCGGTCGTTCGCCGATTCTGGGCGACCGACCGGCTCAATCTGCGCACTGATTTTGCAACGCTCTTCCTAAAAGTACAAGAAATATTTTGAAAATCTGGTGATAACTTAACATCTCTGATTTGAGCTTAACAAAGTTGCTCCTCTTGAATCATCTCCATGTCGCATCATTCCCTTCCTCTTCAAAAGGATTTGCCCTCAAATCCGAGCCATGGTAACCTGAAAAATATCAAGAACAAACCATTTCTCCCTCACTCGCTTTCCCTTTCTTATTTTTTTTCTCTTCTTTTCCCTCATCAGTTCAAACACTCTTTTCTTTCCCCATTGTGTTATTTCCCTCTTACTCTTGTTTTTCGCTCTCATGCTCACATGATAGAATTTTGTAAACTTGCAAAATACAAGAACAAGGGTGGGGCTAGTGTGTACATTTGGAATTACATATTTACAAGGAAAAAGCAAAACAATCTCACTTTGGTGTCGATCTTCATCGTTGGCTAAGGAATCATGGCCAAGTTCCTTCAACTCCACTCCTTTGTCTTCATCAATCTCCATGTCTTCCATCAAGGACTCTTCTAAGCTCTTAATCTCCACATCCTTCGTCTCTAAGGATTCGTCTTTCATCGTCGGAGTCTTCACGCCGTTATTGCCTACTTCGTTTAGGTTAGGACTTGACTCTTTCCATTGTGATAAAAGAGACTCAATCTTGTCCATTCCCGCACGGAACTCCTCGTCGATGTTTTGCCAGATTCTTTTCCTCAGCATCTTTGTCAACTCATACCATGTATCGATAAGTCGATCACCATAAAAACGCCTACAATGTCTCTCGTCATCCCACCATTCGGCAGCGTCACCAACGAATGTACTAGCGGCGAGTTGTACCTTCTTTTGTTCGGAGTAGAAAGTTCGGTCAAACACCCACTCCATGGTATCCTCCCACTTTAGGTACGCCTTAAAGTTACACATCCCATTGAATGATGGAAGTTTCGTATTTATTGTGTTGTCGCCATAACCACGCCTTCGATCCTTGTGAAACATGTTCCTGCAAAATTGATTAGGGATAAAAGAATTGGACCTCACATTCATCGCTCCCTCACGTGTTTCACTCTTAAAAGTGTTTAAAATCACTCAACACTCGTGTTTAAGAATATGGCTTTTACCCTCGAATGATCTCACACACTCTTGCCTTTTTCCACTCATTTAACCGTTGCGGTGCGTTTTTTTTTTTTTAAAGAAGACTTCAAGACACACGAATTCAAGAATGTCAAGAATGAAATTCAAGAACTCAAGAATGACACAAGAACAATAACAAGAAACAAGAAAAAAAAAAAGACTTAATGACACAAGAACAAGACTCGACAAAAGAACGAACAATAATTCATTCAAGATTTCAGTCAAGAATCAAGAAATTGGACTTGAGAAACAAAACCCACAAAATTTTGTGACCGAAAACCCTAAGAAATCAAGCAAGAATAATACACCCCAATTGAAACCCTATGTTGACACAATTGACGAATCAAGAATCAAAAATTCAAAAACCAAGAAAAAAAATATAACAAACTCAAAGATAACAATTGATTGGCACGAAACAAAAAAAAGGAAACTCAATGGAATTGAACGAACCTAACAATAACCTAACAAGAACACAAGGAACATATTTTTTTTTTTTTTTTACTCTAAGAAATCACAAAACAAAATAAAGGATAGGCAAACCTAATCGTAGAAAATTGAGCTCTGATACCAACTGATATGAACCCCGCGCATTGTGCTCGTGATTCACGGATTGTTACGGATCGTCTACGGAATTAGGAATGATTTGTGGATCGAATGGTGCTCGAACGGTCGCGGAAAGTCCGTTCGATAAGCCGGGTGAACGCCACAAGATAAATTCTTGTGTCAACGAGATAAATTCTCGCCTATGTTCGTTGTCCAAGGTAAATCCTTTGGCACTTTGGTAAATCCGAGTTTTTTTCAAGGAAAATCCTTGACGGTTCATGAAGAACCAAGGTTAGGAGGAAGAACCTCACTCACACAATACGTGTTTCTTCAAATAATCTCTCTGGTTTTTTTATTGATGAAAGTTGGCCTTTAAATAGGCTTAATGTTTACAACCTAATTTAGAATTAAAATATACAAATAAATGAAATAAAACCCTAATAAAACCTAACTAATTCGAAACCCATTGAAAAATAAGCTAAAAATCCGAAATTGGCCCAAAACTCGAAGTGAGGCCGAATCGGGCGGTCGTTCGCCAAGTCTGGGCGACCGACCGGCTACGAATTTGTCCAAACGCCACTTTGGGCGGTCGTTCGCCGATTCTGGGCGACCGACCGGCTCAATCTGCGCACTGATTTTGCAACGCTCTTCCTAAAAGTACAAGAAATATTTTGAAAATCTGGTGATAACTTAACATCTCTGATTTGAGCTTAACAAAGTTGCTCCTCTTGAATCATCTCCATGTCGCATCATTCCCTTCCTCTTCAAAAGGATTTGCCCTCAAATCCGAGCCATGGTAACCTGAAAAATATCAAGAACAAACCATTTCTCCCTCACTCGCTTTCCCTTTCTTATTTTTTTTCTCTTCTTTTCCCTCATCAGTTCAAACACTCTTTTCTTTCCCCATTGTGTTATTTCCCTCTTACTCTTGTTTTTCGCTCTCATGCTCACATGATAGAATTTTGTAAACTTGCAAAATACAAGAACAAGGGTGGGGCTAGTGTGTACATTGGGAATTACATATTTACAAGGAAAAAGCAAAACAATCTCACTTTGGTGTCGATCTTCATCGTTGGCTAAGGAATCATGGCCAAGTTCCTTCAACTCCACTCCTTTGTCTTCATCAATCTCCATGTCTTCCATCAAGGACTCTTCTAAGCTCTTAATCTCCACATCCTTCGTCTCTAAGGATTCGTCTTTCATCGTCGGAGTCTTCACGCCGTTATTGCCTACTTCGTTTAGGTTAGGACTTGACTCTTTCCATTGTGATAAAAGAGACTCAATCTTGTCCATTCCCGCACGGAACTCCTCGTCGATGTTTTGCCAGATTCTTTTCCTCAGCATCTTTGTCAACTCATACCATGTATCGATAGGTCGATCACCATAAAAACGCCTACAATGTCTCTCCTCATCCCACCATTCGGCAGCGTCACCAACGAATGTACTAGCGGCGAGTTGTACCTTCTTTTGTTCGGAGTAGAAAGTTCGGTCAAACACCCACTCCATGGTATCCTCCCACTTTAGGTACGCCTTAAAGTTACACATCCCATTGAATGATGGAAGTTTCGTATTTATTGTGTTGTCGCCATAACCACGCCTTCGATCCTTGTGAAACATGTTCCTGCAAAATTGATTAGGGATAAAAGAATTGGACCTCACATTCATCGCTCCCTCACGTGTTTCACTCTTAAAAGTGTTTAAAATCACTCAACACTCGTGTTTAAGAATATGGCTTTTACCCTCGAATGATCTCACACACTCTTGCCTTTTTCCACTCATTTAACCGTTGCGGTGCGTTTTTTTTTTTTTTAAGAAGACTTCAAGACACACGAATTCAAGAATGTCAAGAATGAAATTCAAGAACTCAAGAATGACACAAGAACAATAACAAGAAACAAGAAAAAAAAAAAGACTTAATGACACAAGAACAAGACTCGACAAAAGAACGAACAATAATTCATTCAAGATTTCAGTCAAGAATCAAGAAATTGGACTTGAGAAACAAAACCCACAAAATTTTGTGACCGAAAACCCTAAGAAATCAAGCAAGAATAATACACCCCAATTGAAACCCTATGTTGACACAATTGACGAATCAAGAATCAAAAATTCAAAAACCAAGAAAAAAAATATAACAAACTCAAAGATAACAATTGATTGGCACGAAACAAAAAAAAGGAAACTCAATGGAATTGAACGAACCTAACAATAATCTAACAAGAACACAAGGAACAGATTTTTTTTTTTTACTCTAAGAAATCACAAAACAAAATAAAGGATAGGCAAACCTAATCGTAGAAAATTGAGCTCTGATACCAACTGATATGAACCCCGCGCGTTGTGCTCGTGATTCACGGATTGTTACGGATCGTCTACGGAATTAGGAACGATTTGTGGATCGAATGGTGCTCGAACGGTCGCGGAAAGTCCGTTCGATAAGCCGGGTGAACGCCACAAGATAAATTCTTGTGTCAACGAGATAAATTCTCGCCTATGTTCGTTGTCCAAGGTAAATCCTTTGGCACTTTGGTAAATCCGAGTTTTTTTCAAGGAAAATCCTTGACGGTTCATGAAGAACCAAGGTTAGGAGGAAGAACCTCACTCACACAATACGTGTTTCTTCAAAATAATCTCTCTGGTTTTTTTATTGATGAAAGTTGGCCTTTAAATAGGCTTAATGTTTACAACCTAATTTAGAAATAAATATACAAATAAAAGAAATAAAACCCTAATAAAACCTAACTAATTCGAAACCCATTGAAAAATAAGCTAAAAATCCGAAATTGGCCCAAAACTCGAAGTGAGGCCGAATCGGGCGGTCGTTCGCCAAGTCTGGGCGACCGACCGGCTACGAATTTGTCCAAACGCCACTTTGGGCGGTCGTTCGCCGATTCTGGGCGACCGACCGGCTCAATCTGCGCACTGATTTTGCAACGCTCATATCTCCTTCGTCCTTAGTCAAAATTGCGCGTATGATATGTCGTTGGAAAGCTCTTTCGACGCTCTTCGATTTGATATGTAATTTGCTTCCTAAAAGTACAAGAAATATTTTGAAAATCTGGTGATAACTTAACATCTCTGATTTGAGCTTAACAAAGTTGCTCCTCTTGAATCATCTCCATGTCGCATCATTCCCTTCCTCTTCAAAAGGATTTGCCCTCAAATCCGAGCCATGGTAACCTGAAAAATATCGAGAACAAACCATTTCTCCCTCACTCGCTTTCCCTTTCTTATTTTTTTTCTCTTCTTTTCCCTCATCAGTTCAAACACTCTTTTCTTTCCCCATTGTGTTATTTCCCTCTTACTCTTGTTTTTCGCTCTCATGCTCACATGATAGAATTTTGTAAACTTGGAAAATACAAGAACAAGGGTGGGGCTAGTGTGTACATTGGGAATTACATATTTACAAGGAAAAAGCAAAACAATCTCACTTTGGTGTCGATCTTCATCGTTGGCTAAGGAATCATGGCCAAGTTCCTTCAACTCCACTCCTTTGTCTTCATCAATCTCCATGTCTTCCATCAAGGACTCTTCTAAGCTCTTAATCTCCACATCCTTCGTCTCTAAGGATTCGTCTTTCATCGTCGGAGTCTTCACGCCGTTATTGCCTACTTCGTTTAGGTTAGGACTTGACTCTTTCCATTGTGATAAAGAGACTCAATCTTGTCCATTCCCGCACGGAACTCCTCGTCGATGTTTTGCCAGATTCTTTTCCTCAGCATCTTTGTCAACTCATACCATGTATCGATAGGTCGATCACCATAAAAACGCCTACAATGTCTCTCCTCATCCCACCATTCGGCAGCGTCACCAACGAATGTACTAGCGGCGAGTTGTACCTTCTTTTGTTCGGAGTAGAAAGTTCGGTCAAACACCCACTCCATGGTATCCTCCCACTTTAGGTACGCCTTAAAGTTACACATCCCATTGAATGATGGAAGTTTCGTATTTATTGTGTTGTCGCCATAACCACGCCTTCGATCCTTGTGAAACATGTTCCTGCAAAATTGATTAGGGATAAAAGAATTGGACCTCACATTCATCGCTCCCTCACGTGTTTCACTCTTAAAAGTGTTTAAAATCACTCAACACTCGTGTTTAAGAATATGGCTTTTACCCTCGAATGATCTCACACACTCTTGCCTTTTTCCACTCATTTAACCGTTGCGGTGCGTTTTTTTTTTTTTTAAAGAAGACTTCAAGACACACGAATTCAAGAATGTCAAGAATGAAATTCAAGAACTCAAGAATGACACAAGAACAATAACAAGAAACAAGAAAAAAAAAAAAGACTTAATGACACAAGAACAAGACTCGACAAAAGAACGAACAATAATTCATTCAAGATTTCAGTCAAGAATCAAGAAATTGGACTTGAGAAACAAAACCCACAAAATTTTGTGACCGAAAACCCTAAGAAATTAAGCAAGAATAATACACCCCAATTGAAACCCTATGTTGACACAATTGACGAATCAAGAATCAAAAATTCAAAAACCAAGAAAAAAAATATAACAAACTCAAAGATAACAATTGATTGGCACGAAACAAAAAAAAGGAAACTCAATGGAATTGAACGAACCTAACAATAACCTAACAAGAACACAAGGAACAGATTTTTTTTTTTTTTTACTCTAAGAAATCACAAAACAAAATAAAGGATAGGCAAACCTAATCGTAGAAAATTGAGCTCTGATACCAACTGATATGAACCCCGCGCGTTGTGCTCGTGATTCACGGATTGTTACGGATCGTCTACGGAATTAGGAACGATTTGTGGATCGAATGGTGCTCGAACGGTCGCGGAAAGTCCGTTCGATAAGCCGGGTGAACGCCACAAGATAAATTCTTGTGTCAACGAGATAAATTCTCGCCTATGTTCGTTGTCCAAGGTAAATCCTTTGGCACTTTGGTAAATCCGAGTTTTTTTTCAAGGAAAATCCTTGACGGTTCATGAAGAACCAAGGTTAGGAGGAAGAACCTCACTCACACAATACGTGTTTCTTCAAAATAATCTCTCTGGTTTTTTTATTGATGAAAGTTGGCCTTTAAATAGGCTTAATGTTTACAACCTAATTTAGAATTAAAATATACAAATAAATGAAATAAAACCCTAATAAAACCTAACTAATTCGAAACCCATTGAAAAATAAGCTAAAAATCCGAAATTGGCCCAAAACTCGAAGTGAGGCCGAATCGGGCGGTCGTTCGCCAAGTCTGGGCGAGCCGACCGGCTACGAATTTGTCCAAACGCCACTTTGGGCGGTCGTTCGCCGATTCTGGGCGACCTGACCGGCTCAATCTGCGCACTGATTTTGCAACGCTCATATCTCCTTCGTCCTTAGTCAAAATTGCGCGTATGATATGTCGTTGGAAAGCTCTTTCGACGCTCTTCGATTTGATATGTAATTGCTTCCTAAAAGTACAAGAAATATTTTGAAAATCTGGTGATAACTTAACATCTCTGATTTGAGCTTAACAAAGTTGCTCCTCTTGAATCATCTCCATGTCGCATCATTCCCTTCCTCTTCAAAAGGATTTGCCCTCAAATCCGAGCCATGGTAACCTGAAAAATATCGAGAACAAACCATTTCTCCCTCACTCGCTTTCCCTTTCTTATTTTTTTTCTCTTCTTTTCCCTCATCAGTTCAAACACTCTTTTCTTTCCCCATTGTGTTATTTCCCTCTTACTCTTGTTTTTCGCTCTCATGCTCACATGATAGAATTTTGTAAACTTGCAAAATACAAGAACAAGGGTGGGGCTAGTGTGTACATTGGGAATTACATATTTACAAGGAAAAAGCAAAACAATCTCACTTTGGTGTCGATCTTCATCGTTGGCTAAGGAATCATGGCCAAGTTCCTTCAACTCCACTCCTTTGTCTTCATCAATCTCCATGTCTTCCATCAAGGACTCTTCTAAGCTCTTAATCTCCACATCCTTCGTCTCTAAGGATTCGTCTTTCATCGTCGGAGTCTTCACGCCGTTATGCCTACTTCGTTTAGGTTAGGACTTGACTCTTTCCATTGTGATAAAAGAGACTCAATCTTGTCCATTCCCGCACGGAACTCCTCGTCGATGTTTTGCCAGATTCTTTTCCTCAGCATCTTTGTCAACTCATACCATGTATCGATAGGTCGATCACCATAAAAACGCCTACAATGTCTCTCCTCATCCCACCATTCGGCAGCGTCACCAACGAATGTACTAGCGGCGAGTTGTACCTTCTTTTGTTCGGAGTAGAAAGTTCGGTCAAACACCCACTCCATGGTATCCTCCCACTTTAGGTACGCCTTAAAGTTACACATCACATTGAATGATGGAAGTTTCGTATTTATTGTGTTGTCGCCATAACCACGCCTTCGATCCTTGTGAAACATGTTCCTGCAAAATTGATTAGGGATAAAAGAATTGGACCTCACATTCATCGCTCCCTCACGTGTTTCACTCTTAAAAGTGTTTAAAATCACTCAACACTCGTGTTTAAGAATATGGCTTTTACCCTCGAATGATCTCACACACTCTTGCCTTTTTCCACTCATTTAACCGTTGCGGTGCGTTTTTTTTTTTTTTAAAGAAGACTTCAAGACACACGAATTCAAGAATGTCAAGAATGAAATTCAAGAACTCAAGAATGACACAAGAACAATAACAAGAAACAAGAAAAAAAAAAAAAGACTTAATGACACAAGAACAAGACTCGACAAAAGAACGAACAATAATTCATTCAAGATTTCAGTCAAGAATCAAGAAATTGGACTTGAGAAACAAAACCCACAAAATTTTGTGACCGAAAACCCTAAGAAATCAAGCAAGAATAATACACCCCAATTGAAACCCTATGTTGACACAATTGACGAATCAAGAATCAAAAATTCAAAAACCAAGAAAAAAAATATAACAAACTCAAAGATAACAATTGATTGGCACGAAACAAAAAAAAAGGAAACTCAATGGAATTGAACGAACCTAACAATAACCTAACAAGAACACAAGGAACATATTTTTTTTTTTTTTTACTCTAAGAAATCACAAAACAAAATAAAGGATAGGCAAAGCTAATCGTAGAAAATTGAGCTCTGATACCAACTGATATGAACCCCGCGCATTGTGCTCGTGATTCACGGATTGTTACGGATCGTCTACGGAATTAGGAACGATTTGTGGATCGAATGGTGCTCGAACGGTCGCGGAAAGTCCGTTCGATAAGCCGGGTGAACGCCACAAGATAAATTCTTGTGTCAACGAGATAAATTCTCGCCTATGTTCGTTGTCCAAGGTAAATCCTTTGGCACTTTGGTAAATCCGAGTTTTTTTCAAGGAAAATCCTTGACGGTTCATGAAGAACCAAGGTTAGGAGGAAGAACCTCACTCACACAATACGTGTTTCTTCAAAATAATCTCTCTGGTTTTTTTATTGATGAAAGTTGGCCTTTAAATAGGCTTAATGTTTACAACCTAATTTAGAATTAAAATATACAAATAAAAGAAATAAAACCCTAATAAAACCTAACTAATTCGAAACCCATTGAAAAATAAGCTAAAAATCCGAAATTGGCCCAAAACTCGAAGTGAGGCCGAATCGGGCGGTCGTTCGCCAAGTCTGGGCGACCGACCGGCTACGAATTTGTCCAAACGCCACTTTGGGCGGTCGTTCGCCGATTCTGGGCGACCGACCGGCTCAATCTGCGCACTGATTTTGCAACGCTCATATCTCCTTCGTCCTTAGTCAAAATTGCGCGTATGATATGTCGTTGGAAAGCTCTTTCGACGCTCTTCGATTTGATATGTAATTTGCTTCCAAAAAGTACAAGAAATATTTTGAAAATCTGGTGATAACTTAACATCTCTGATTTGAGCTTAACAAAGTTGCTCCTCTTGAATCATCTCCATGTCGCATCATTCCCTTCCTCTTCAAAAGGATTTGCCCTCAAATCCGAGCCATGGTAACCTGAAAAATATCAAGAACAAACCATTTCTCCCTCACTCGCTTTCCCTTTCTTATTTTTTTTCTCTTCTTTTCCCTCATCAGTTCAAACACTCTTTTCTTTCCCCATTGTGTTATTTCCCTCTTACTCTTGTTTTTCGCTCTCATGCTCACATGATAGAATTTTGTAAACTTGCAAAATACAAGAACAAGGGTGGGGCTAGTGTGTACATTGGGAATTACATATTTACAAGGAAAAAGCAAAACAATCTCACTTTGGTGTCGATCTTCATCGTTGGCTAAGGAATCATGGCCAAGTTCCTTCAACTCCACTCCTTTGTCTTCATCAATCTCCATGTCTTCCATCAAGGACTCTTCTAAGCTCTTAATCTCCACATCCTTCGTCTCTAAGGATTCGTCTTTCATCGTCGGAGTCTTCACGCCGTTATTGCCTACTTCGTTTAGGTTAGGACTTGACTCTTTCCATTGTGATAAAAGAGACTCAATCTTGTCCATTCCCGCACGGAACTCCTCGTCGATGTTTTGCCAGATTCTTTTCCTCAGCATCTTTGTCAACTCATACCATGTATCGATAGGTCGATCACCATAAAAACGCCTACAATGTCTCTCCTCATCCCACCATTCGGCAGCGTCACCAACGAATGTACTAGCGGCGAGTTGTACCTTCTTTTGTTCGGAGTAGAAAGTTCGGTCAAACACCCACTCCATGGTATCCTCCCACTTTAGGTACGCCTTAAAGTTACACATCACATTGAATGATGGAAGTTTCGTATTTATTGTGTTGTCGCCATAACCACGCCTTCGATCCTTGTGAAACATGTTCCTGCAAAATTGATTAGGGATAAAAGAATTGGACCTCACATTCATCGCTCCCTCACGTGTTTCACTCTTAAAAGTGTTTAAAATCACTCAACACTCGTGTTTAAGAATATGGCTTTTACCCTCGAATGATCTCACACACTCTTGCCTTTTTCCACTCATTTAACCGTTGCGGTGCGTTTTTTTTTTTTTAAAGAAGACTTCAAGACACACGAATTCAAGAATGTCAAGAATGAAATTCAAGAACTCAAGAATGACACAAGAACAATAACAAGAAACAAGAAAAAAAAAAAGACTTAATGACACAAGAACAAGACTCGACAAAAGAACGAACAATAATTCATTCAAGATTTCAGTCAAGAATCAAGAAATTGGACTTGAGAAACAAAACCCACAAAATTTTGTGACCGAAAACCCTAAGAAATCAAGCAAGAATAATACACCCCAATTGAAACCCTATGTTGACACAATTGACGAATCAAGAATCAAAAATTCAAAAACCAAGAAAAAAAATATAACAAACTCAAAGATAACAATTGATTGGCACGAAACAAAAAAAAGGAAACTCAATGGAATTGAACGAACCTAACAATAACCTAACAAGAACACAAGGAACATATTTTTTTTTTTTTTACTCTAAGAAATCACAAAACAAAATAAAGGATAGGCAAACCTAATCGTAGAAAATTGAGCTCTGATACCAACTGATATGAACCCCGCGCATTGTGCTCGTGATTCACGGATTGTTACGGATCGTCTACGGAATTAGGAACGATTTGTGGATCGAATGGTGCTCGAACGGTCGCGGAAAGTCCGTTCGATAAGCCGGGTGAACGCCACAAGATAAATTCTTGTGTCAACGAGATAAATTCTCGCCTATGTTCGTTGTCCAAGGTAAATCCTTTGGCACTTTGGTAAATCCGAGTTTTTTTCAAGGAAAATCCTTGACGGTTCATGAAGAACCAAGGTTAGGAGGAAGAACCTCACTCACACAATACGTGTTTCTTCAAAATAATCTCTCTGGTTTTTTTATTGATGAAAGTTGGCCTTTAAATAGGCTTAATGTTTACAACCTAATTTAGAATTAAAATATACAAATAAAAGAAATAAAACCCTAATAAAACCTAACTAATTCGAAACCCATTGAAAAATAAGCTAAAAATCCGAAATTGGCCCAAAACTCGAAGTGAGGCCGAATCGGGCGGTCGTTCGCCAAGTCTGGGCGACCGACCGGCTACGAATTTGTCCAAACGCCACTTTGGGCGGTCGTTCGCCGATTCTGGGCGACCGACCGGCTCAATCTGCGCACTGATTTTGCAACGCTCATATCTCCTTCGTCCTTAGTCAAAAATTGCGCGTATGATATGTCGTTGGAAAGCTCTTTCGACGCTCTTCGATTTGATATGTAATTTGCTTCCTAAAAGTACAAGAAATATTTTGAAAATCTGGTGATAACTTAACATCTCTGATTTGAGCTTAACAAAGTTGCTCCTCTTGAATCATCTCCATGTCGCATCATTCCCTTCCTCTTCAAAAGGATTTGCCCTCAAATCCGAGCCATGGTAACCTGAAAAATATCAAGAACAAACCATTTCTCCCTCACTCGCTTTCCCTTTCTTATTTTTTTTCTCTTCTTTTCCCTCATCAGTTCAAACACTCTTTTCTTTCCCCATTGTGTTATTTCCCTCTTACTCTTGTTTTTCGCTCTCATGCTCACATGATAGAATTTTGTAAACTTGCAAAATACAAGAACAAGGGTGGGGCTAGTGTGTACATTGGGAATTACATATTTACAAGGAAAAAGCAAAACAATCTCACTTTGGTGTCGATCTTCATCGTTGGCTAAGGAATCATGGCCAAGTTCCTTCAACTCCACTCCTTTGTCTTCATCAATCTCCATGTCTTCCATCAAGGACTCTTCTAAGCTCTTAATCTCCACATCCTTCGTCTCTAAGGATTCGTCTTTCATCGTCGGAGTCTTCACGCCGTTATTGCCTACTTCGTTTAGGTTAGGACTTGACTCTTTCCATTGTGATAAAAGAGACTCAATCTTGTCCATTCCCGCACGGAACTCCTCGTCGATGTTTTGCCAGATTCTTTTCCTCAGCATCTTTGTCAACTCATACCATGTATCGATAGGTCGATCACCATAAAAACGCCTACAATGTCTCTCCTCATCCCACCATTCGGCAGCGTCACCAACGAATGTACTAGCGGCGAGTTGTACCTTCTTTTGTTCGGAGTAGAAAGTTCGGTCAAACACCCACTCCATGGTATCCTCCCACTTTAGGTACGCCTTAAAGTTACACATCCCATTGAATGATGGAAGTTTCGTATTTATTGTGTTGTCGCCATAACCACGCCTTCGATCCTTGTGAAACATGTTCCTGCAAAATTGATTAGGGATAAAAGAATTGGACCTCACATTCATCGCTCCCTCACGTGTTTCACTCTTAAAAGTGTTTAAAATCACTCAACACTCGTGTTTAAGAATATGGCTTTTACCCTCGAATGATCTCACACACTCTTGCCTTTTTCCACTCATTTAACCGTTGCGGTGCGTTTTTTTTTTTTTAAAGAAGACTTCAAGACACACGAATTCAAGAATGTCAAGAATGAAATTCAAGAACTCAAGAATGACACAAGAACAATAACAAGAAACAAGAAAAAAAAAAAGACTTAATGACACAAGAACAAGACTCGACAAAAGAACGAACAATAATTCATTCAAGATTTCAGTCAAGAATCAAGAAATTGGACTTGAGAAACAAAACCCACAAAATTTTGTGACCGAAAACCCTAAGAAATCAAGCAAGAATAATACACCCCAATTGAAACCCTATGTTGACACAATTGACGAATCAAGAATCAAAAATTCAAAAACCAAGAAAAAAAATATAACAAACTCAAAGATAACAATTGATTGGCACGAAACAAAAAAAAGGAAACTCAATGGAATTGAACGAACCTAACAATAACCTAACAAGAACACAAGGAACATATTTTTTTTTTTTTTTACTCTAAGAAATCACAAAACAAAATAAAGGATAGGCAAACCTAATCGTAGAAAATTGAGCTCTGATACCAACTGATATGAACCCCGCGCGTTGTGCTCGTGATTCACGGATTGTTACGGATCGTCTACGGAATTAGGAACGATTTGTGGATCGAATGGTGCTCGAACGGTCGCGGAAAGTCCGTTCGATAAGCCGGGTGAACGCCACAAGATAAATTCTTGTGTCAACGAGATAAATTCTCGCCTATGTTCGTTGTCCAAGGTAAATCCTTTGGCACTTTGGTAAATCCGAGTTTTTTTCAAGGAAAATCCTTGACGGTTCATGAAGAACCAAGGTTAGGAGGAAGAACCTCACTCACACAATACGTGTTTCTTCAAAATAATCTCTCTGGTTTTTTTATTGATGAAAGTTGGCCTTTAAATAGGCTTAATGTTTACAACCTAATTTAGAATTAAAATATACAAATAAAAGAAATAAAACCCTAATAAAACCTAACTAATTCGAAACCCATTGAAAAATAAGCTAAAAATCCGAAATTGGCCCAAAACTCGAAGTGAGGCCGAATCGGGCGGTCGTTCGCCAAGTCTGGGCGACCGACCGGCTACGAATTTGTCCAAACGCCACTTTGGGCGGTCGTTCGCCGATTCTGGGCGACCGACCGGCTCAATCTGCGCACTGATTTTGCAACGCTCATATCTCCTTCGTCCTTAGTCAAAATTGCGCGTATGATATGTCGTTGGAAAGCTCTTTCGACGCTCTTCGATTTGATATGTAATTTGCTTCCTAAAAGTACAAGAAATATTTTGAAAATCTGGTGATAACTTAACATCTCTGATTTGAGCTTAACAAAGTTGCTCCTCTTGAATCATCTCCATGTCGCATCATTCCCTTCCTCTTCAAAAGGATTTGCCCTCAAATCCGAGCCATGGTAACCTGAAAAATATCAAGAACAAACCATTTCTCCCTCACTCGCTTTCCCTTTCTTATTTTTTTTCTCTTCTTTTCCCTCATCAGTTCAAACACTCTTTTCTTTCCCCATTGTGTTATTTCCCTCTTACTCTTGTTTTTCGCTCTCATGCTCACATGATAGAATTTTGTAAACTTGCAAAATACAAGAACAAGGGTGGGGCTAGTGTGTACATTGGGAATTACATATTTACAAGGAAAAAGCAAAACAATCTCACTTTGGTGTCGATCTTCATCGTTGGCTAAGGAATCATGGCCAAGTTCCTTCAACTCCACTCCTTTGTCTTCATCAATCTCCATGTCTTCCATCAAGGACTCTTCTAAGCTCTTAATCTCCACATCCTTCGTCTCTAAGGATTCGTCTTTCATCGTCGGAGTCTTCACGCCGTTATTGCCTACTTCGTTTAGGTTAGGACTTGACTCTTTCCATTGTGATAAAAGAGACTCAATCTTGTCCATTCCCGCACGGAACTCCTCGTCGATGTTTTGCCAGATTCTTTTCCTCAGCATCTTTGTCAACTCATACCATGTATCGATAGGTCGATCACCATAAAAACGCCTACAATGTCTCTCCTCATCCCACCATTCGGCAGCGTCACCAACGAATGTACTAGCGGCGAGTTGTACCTTCTTTTGTTCGGAGTAGAAAGTTCGGTCAAACACCCACTCCATGGTATCCTCCCACTTTAGGTACGCCTTAAAGTTACACATCACATTGAATGATGGAAGTTTCGTATTTATTGTGTTGTCGCCATAACCACGCCTTCGATCCTTGTGAAACATGTTCCTGCAAAATTGATTAGGGATAAAAGAATTGGACCTCACATTCATCGCTCCCTCACGTGTTTCACTCTTAAAAGTGTTTAAAATCACTCAACACTCGTGTTTAAGAATATGGCTTTTACCCTCGAATGATCTCACACACTCTTGCCTTTTTCCACTCATTTAACCGTTGCGGTGCGTTTTTTTTTTTTTTAAAGAAGACTTCAAGACACACGAATTCAAGAATGTCAAGAATGAAATTCAAGAACTCAAGAATGACACAAGAACAATAACAAGAAACAAGAAAAAAAAAAAAGACTTAATGACACAAGAACAAGACTCGACAAAAGAACGAACAATAATTCATTCAAGATTTCAGTCAAGAATCAAGAAATTGGACTTGAGAAACAAAACCCACAAAATTTTGTGACCGAAAACCCTAAGAAATCAAGCAAGAATAATACACCCCAATTGAAACCCTATGTTGACACAATTGACGAATCAAGAATCAAAAATTCAAAAACCAAGAAAAAAAATATAACAAACTCAAAGATAACAATTGATTGGCACGAAACAAAAAAAAGGAAACTCAATGGAATTGAACGAACCTAACAATAACCTAACAAGAACACAAGGAACATATTTTTTTTTTTTTTACTCTAAGAAATCACAAAACAAAATAAAGGATAGGCAAAGCTAATCGTAGAAAATTGAGCTCTGATACCAACTGATATGAACCCCGCGCATTGTGCTCGTGATTCACGGATTGTTACGGATCGTCTACGGAATTAGGAACGATTTGTGGATCGAATGGTGCTCGAACGGTCGCGGAAAGTCCGTTCGATAAGCCGGGTGAACGCCACAAGATAAATTCTTGTGTCAACGAGATAAATTCTCGCCTATGTTCGTTGTCCAAGGTAAATCCTTTGGCACTTTGGTAAATCCGAGTTTTTTTTCAAGGAAAATCCTTGACGGTTCATGAAGAACCAAGGTTAGGAGGAAGAACCTCACTCACACAATACGTGTTTCTTCAAAATAATCTCTCTGGTTTTTTTATTGATGAAAGTTGGCCTTTAAATAGGCTTAATGTTTACAACCTAATTTAGAATTAAAATATACAAATAAAAGAAATAAAACCCTAATAAAACCTAACTAATTCGAAACCCATTGAAAAATAAGCTAAAAATCCGAAATTGGCCCAAAACTCGAAGTGAGGCCGAATCGGGCGGTCGTTCGCCAAGTCTGGGCGACCGACCGGCTACGAATTTGTCCAAACGCCACTTTGGGCGGTCGTTCGCCGATTCTGGGCGACCGACCGGCTCAATCTGCGCACTGATTTTGCAACGCTCATATCTCCTTCGTCCTTAGTCAAAATTGCGCGTATGATATGTCGTTGGAAAGCTCTTTCGACGCTCTTCGATTTGATATGTAATTTGCTTCCAAAAAGTACAAGAAATATTTTGAAAATCTGGTGATAACTTAACATCTCTGATTTGAGCTTAACAAAGTTGCTCCTCTTGAATCATCTCCATGTCGCATCATTCCCTTCCTCTTCAAAAGGATTTGCCCTCAAATCCGAGCCATGGTAACCTGAAAAATATCAAGAACAAACCATTTCTCCCTCACTCGCTTTCCCTTTCTTATTTTTTTTCTCTTCTTTTCCCTCATCAGTTCAAACACTCTTTTCTTTCCCCATTGTGTTATTTCCCTCTTACTCTTGTTTTTCGCTCTCATGCTCACATGATAGAATTTTGTAAACTTGCAAAATACAAGAACAAGGGTGGGGCTAGTGTGTACATTGGGAATTACATATTTACAAGGAAAAAGCAAAACAATCTCACTTTGGTGTCGATCTTCATCGTTGGCTAAGGAATCATGGCCAAGTTCCTTCAACTCCACTCCTTTGTCTTCATCAATCTCCATGTCTTCCATCAAGGACTCTTCTAAGCTCTTAATCTCCACATCCTTCGTCTCTAAGGATTCGTCTTTCATCGTCGGAGTCTTCACGCCGTTATTGCCTACTTCGTTTAGGTTAGGACTTGACTCTTTCCATTGTGATAAAAGAGACTCAATCTTGTCCATTCCCGCACGGAACTCCTCGTCGATGTTTTGCCAGATTCTTTTCCTCAGCATCTTTGTCAACTCATACCATGTATCGATAAGTCGATCACCATAAAAACGCCTACAATGTCTCTCGTCATCCCACCATTCGGCAGCGTCACCAACGAATGTACTAGCGGCGAGTTGTACCTTCTTTTGTTCGGAGTAGAAAGTTCGGTCAAACACCCACTCCATGGTATCCTCCCACTTTAGGTACGCCTTAAAGTTACACATCCCATTGAATGATGGAAGTTTCGTATTTATTGTGTTGTCGCCATAACCACGCCTTCGATCCTTGTGAAACATGTTCCTGCAAAATTGATTAGGGATAAAAGAATTGGACCTCACATTCATCGCTCCCTCACGTGTTTCACTCTTAAAAGTGTTTAAAATCACTCAACACTCGTGTTTAAGAATATGGCTTTTACCCTCGAATGATCTCACACACTCTTGCCTTTTTCCACTCATTTAACCGTTGCGGTGCGTTTTTTTTTTTTTAAAGAAGACTTCAAGACACACGAATTCAAGAATGTCAAGAATGAAATTCAAGAACTCAAGAATGACACAAGAACAATAACAAGAAACAAGAAAAAAAAAAAAGACTTAATGACACAAGAACAAGACTCGACAAAAGAACGAACAATAATTCATTCAAGATTTCAGTCAAGAATCAAGAAATTGGACTTGAGAAACAAAACCCACAAAATTTTGTGACCGAAAACCCTAAGAAATCAAGCAAGAATAATACACCCCAATTGAAACCCTATGTTGACACAATTGACGAATCAAGAATCAAAAATTCAAAAACCAAGAAAAAAAATATAACAAACTCAAAGATAACAATTGATTGGCACGAAACAAAAAAAAGGAAACTCAATGGAATTGAACGAACCTAACAATAACCTAACAAGAACACAAGGAACATATTTTTTTTTTTTTTTACTCTAAGAAATCACAAAACAAAATAAAGGATAGGCAAACCTAATCGTAGAAAATTGAGCTCTGATACCAACTGATATGAACCCCGCGCATTGTGCTCGTGATTCACGGATTGTTACGGATCGTCTACGGAATTAGGAACGATTTGTGGATCGAATGGTGCTCGAACGGTCGCGGAAAGTCCGTTCGATAAGCCGGGTGAACGCCACAAGATAAATTCTTGTGTCAACGAGATAAATTCTCGCCTATGTTCGTTGTCCAAGGTAAATCCTTTGGCACTTTGGTAAATCCGAGTTTTTTTCAAGGAAAATCCTTGACGGTTCATGAAGAACCAAGGTTAGGAGGAAGAACCTCACTCACACAATACGTGTTTCTTCAAAATAATCTCTCTGGTTTTTTTATTGATGAAAGTTGGCCTTTAAATAGGCTTAATGTTTACAACCTAATTTAGAATTAAAATATACAAATAAATGAAATAAAACCCTAATAAAACCTAACTAATTCGAAACCCATTGAAAAATAAGCTAAAAATCCGAAATTGGCCCAAAACTCGAAGTGAGGCCGAATCGGGCGGTCGTTCGCCAAGTCTGGGCGACCGACCGGCTACGAATTTGTCCAAACGCCACTTTGGGCGGTCGTTCGCCGATTCTGGGCGACCGACCGGCTCAATCTGCGCACTGATTTTGCAACGCTCATATCTCCTTCGTCCTTAGTCAAAATTGCGCGTATGATATGTCGTTGGAAAGCTCTTTCGACGCTCTTCGATTTGATATGTAATTTGCTTCCTAAAAGTACAAGAAATATTTTGAAAATCTGGTGATAACTTAACATCTCTGATTTGAGCTTAACAAAGTTGCTCCTCTTGAATCATCTCCATGTCGCATCATTCCCTTCCTCTTCAAAAGGATTTGCCCTCAAATCCGAGCCATGGTAACCTGAAAAATATCGAGAACAAACCATTTCTCCCTCACTCGCTTTCCCTTTCTTATTTTTTTTCTCTTCTTTTCCCTCATCAGTTCAAACACTCTTTTCTTTCCCCATTGTGTTATTTCCCTCTTACTCTTGTTTTTCGCTCTCATGCTCACATGATAGAATTTTGTAAACTTGGAAAATACAAGAACAAGGGTGGGGCTAGTGTGTACATTGGGAATTACATATTTACAAGGAAAAAGCAAAACAATCTCACTTTGGTGTCGATCTTCATCGTTGGCTAAGGAATCATGGCCAAGTTCCTTCAACTCCACTCCTTTGTCTTCATCAATCTCCATGTCTTCCATCAAGGACTCTTCTAAGCTCTTAATCTCCACATCCTTCGTCTCTAAGGATTCGTCTTTCATCGTCGGAGTCTTCACGCCGTTATTGCCTACTTCGTTTAGGTTAGGACTTGACTCTTTCCATTGTGATAAAAGAGACTCAATCTTGTCCATTCCCGCACGGAACTCCTCGTCGATGTTTTGCCAGATTCTTTTCCTCAGCATCTTTGTCAACTCATACCATGTATCGATAGGTCGATCACCATAAAAACGCCTACAATGTCTCTCCTCATCCCACCATTCGGCAGCGTCACCAACGAATGTACTAGCGGCGAGTTGTACCTTCTTTTGTTCGGAGTAGAAAGTTCGGTCAAACACCCACTCCATGGTATCCTCCCACTTTAGGTACGCCTTAAAGTTACACATCCCATTGAATGATGGAAGTTTCGTATTTATTGTGTTGTCGCCATAACCACGCCTTCGATCCTTGTGAAACATGTTCCTGCAAAATTGATTAGGGATAAAAGAATTGGACCTCACATTCATCGCTCCCTCACGTGTTTCACTCTTAAAAGTGTTTAAAATCACTCAACACTCGTGTTTAAGAATATGGCTTTTACCCTCGAATGATCTCACACACTCTTGCCTTTTTCCACTCATTTAACCGTTGCGGTGCGTTTTTTTTTTTTTAAAGAAGACTTCAAGACACACGAATTCAAGAATGTCAAGAATGAAATTCAAGAACTCAAGAATGACACAAGAACAATAACAAGAAACAAGAAAAAAAAAAAGACTTAATGACACAAGAACAAGACTCGACAAAAGAACGAACAATAATTCATTCAAGATTTCAGTCAAGAATCAAGAAATTGGACTTGAGAAACAAAACCCACAAAATTTTGTGACCGAAAACCCTAAGAAATCAAGCAAGAATAATACACCCCAATTGAAACCCTATGTTGACACAATTGACGAATCAAGAATCAAAAATTCAAAAACCAAGAAAAAAAATATAACAAACTCAAAGATAACAATTGATTGGCACGAAACAAAAAAAAGGAAACTCAATGGAATTGAACGAACCTAACAATAACCTAACAAGAACACAAGGAACATATTTTTTTTTTTTTTACTCTAAGAAATCACAAAACAAAATAAAGGATAGGCAAACCTAATCGTAGAAAATTGAGCTCTGATACCAACTGATATGAACCCCGCGCATTGTGCTCGTGATTCACGGATTGTTACGGATCGTCTACGGAATTAGGAACGATTTGTGGATCGAATGGTGCTCGAACGGTCGCGGAAAGTCCGTTCGATAAGCCGGAGTGAACGCCACAAGATAAATTCTTGTGTCAACGAGATAAATTCTCGCCTATGTTCGTTGTCCAAGGTAAATCCTTTGGCACTTTGGTAAATCCGAGTTTTTTTCAAGGAAAATCCTTGACGGTTCATGAAGAACCAAGGTTAGGAGGAAGAACCTCACTCACACAATACGTGTTTCTTCAAAATAATCTCTCTGGTTTTTTTATTGATGAAAGTTGGCCTTTAAATAGGCTTAATGTTTACAACCTAATTTAGAATTAAAATATACAAATAAAAGAAATAAAACCCTAATAAAACCTAACTAATTCGAAACCCATTGAAAAATAAGCTAAAAATCCGAAATTGGCCCAAAACTCGAAGTGAGGCCGAATCGGGCGGTCGTTCGCCAAGTCTGGGCGACCGACCGGCTACGAATTTGTCCAAACGCCACTTTGGGCGGTCGTTCGCCGATTCTGGGCGACCGACCGGCTCAATCTGCGCACTGATTTTGCAACGCTCATATCTCCTTCGTCCTTAGTCAAAATTGCGCGTATGATATGTCGTTGGAAAGCTCTTTCGACGCTCTTCGATTTGATATGTAATTTGCTTCCTAAAAGTACAAGAAATATTTTGAAAATCTGGTGATAACTTAACATCTCTGATTTGAGCTTAACAAAGTTGCTCCTCTTGAATCATCTCCATGTCGCATCATTCCCTTCCTCTTCAAAAGGATTTGCCCTCAAATCCGAGCCATGGTAACCTGAAAAATATCAAGAACAAACCATTTCTCCCTCACTCGCTTTCCCTTTCTTATTTTTTTTCTCTTCTTTTCCCTCATCAGTTCAAACACTCTTTTCTTTCCCCATTGTGTTATTTCCCTCTTACTCTTGTTTTTCGCTCTCATGCTCACATGATAGAATTTTGTAAACTTGCAAAATACAAGAACAAGGGTGGGGCTAGTGTGTACATTGGGAATTACATATTTACAAGGAAAAAGCAAAACAATCTCACTTTGGTGTCGATCTTCATCGTTGGCTAAGGAATCATGGCCAAGTTCCTTCAACTCCACTCCTTTGTCTTCATCAATCTCCATGTCTTCCATCAAGGACTCTTCTAAGCTCTTAATCTCCACATCCTTCGTCTCTAAGGATTCGTCTTTCATCGTCGGAGTCTTCACGCCGTTATTGCCTACTTCGTTTAGGTTAGGACTTGACTCTTTCCATTGTGATAAAAGAGACTCAATCTTGTCCATTCCCGCACGGAACTCCTCGTCGATGTTTTGCCAGATTCTTTTCCTCAGCATCTTTGTCAACTCATACCATGTATCGATAGGTCGATCACCATAAAAACGCCTACAATGTCTCTCCTCATCCCACCATTCGGCAGCGTCACCAACGAATGTACTAGCGGCGAGTTGTACCTTCTTTTGTTCGGAGTAGAAAGTTCGGTCAAACACCCACTCCATGGTATCCTCCCACTTTAGGTACGCCTTAAAGTTACACATCCCATTGAATGATGGAAGTTTCGTATTTATTGTGTTGTCGCCATAACCACGCCTTCGATCCTTGTGAAACATGTTCCTGCAAAATTGATTAGGGATAAAAGAATTGGACCTCACATTCATCGCTCCCTCACGTGTTTCACTCTTAAAAGTGTTTAAAATCACTCAACACTCGTGTTTAAGAATATGGCTTTTACCCTCGAATGATCTCACACACTCTTGCCTTTTTCCACTCATTTAACCGTTGCGGTGCGTTTTTTTTTTTTTAAGAAGACTTCAAGACACACGAATTCAAGAATGTCAAGAATGAAATTCAAGAACTCAAGAATGACACAAGAACAATAACAAGAAACAAGAAAAAAAAAAAAGACTTAATGACACAAGAACAAGACTCGACAAAAGAACGAACAATAATTCATTCAAGATTTCAGTCAAGAATCAAGAAATTGGACTTGAGAAACAAAACCCACAAAATTTTGTGACCGAAAACCCTAAGAAATCAAGCAAGAATAATACACCCCAATTGAAACCCTATGTTGACACAATTGACGAATCAAGAATCAAAAATTCAAAAACCAAGAAAAAAAATATAACAAACTCAAAGATAACAATTGATTGGCACGAAACAAAAAAAAGGAAACTCAATGGAATTGAACGAACCTAACAATAACCTAACAAGAACACAAGGAACAGATTTTTTTTTTTTTTACTCTAAGAAATCACAAAACAAAATAAAGGATAGGCAAACCTAATCGTAGAAAATTGAGCTCTGATACCAACTGATATGAACCCCGCGCGTTGTGCTCGTGATTCACGGATTGTTACGGATCGTCTACGGAATTAGGAACGATTTGTGGATCGAATGGTGCTCGAACGGTCGCGGAAAGTCCGTTCGATAAGCCGGGTGAACGCCACAAGATAAATTCTTGTGTCAACGAGATAAATTCTCGCCTATGTTCGTTGTCCAAGGTAAATCCTTTGGCACTTTGGTAAATCCGAGTTTTTTTCAAGGAAAATCCTTGACGGTTCATGAAGAACCAAGGTTAGGAGGAAGAACCTCACTCACACAATACGTGTTTCTTCAAAATAATCTCTCTGGTTTTTTTATTGATGAAAGTTGGCCTTTAAATAGGCTTAATGTTTACAACCTAATTTAGAATTAAAATATACAAATAAAAGAAATAAAACCCTAATAAAACCTAACTAATTCGAAACCCATTGAAAAATAAGCTAAAAATCCGAAATTGGCCCAAAACTCGAAGTGAGGCCGAATCGGGCGGTCGTTCGCCAAGTCTGGGCGACCGACCGGCTACGAATTTGTCCAAACGCCACTTTGGGCGGTCGTTCGCCGATTCTGGGCGACCGACCGGCTCAATCTGCGCACTGATTTTGCAACGCTCATATCTCCTTCGTCCTTAGTCAAAATTGCGCGTATGATATGTCGTTGGAAAGCTCTTTCGACGCTCTTCGATTTGATATGTAATTTGCTTCCTAAAAGTACAAGAAATATTTTGAAAATCTGGTGATAACTTAACATCTCTGATTTGAGCTTAACAAAGTTGCTCCTCTTGAATCATCTCCATGTCGCATCATTCCCTTCCTCTTCAAAAGGATTTGCCCTCAAATCCGAGCCATGGTAACCTGAAAAATATCGAGAACAAACCATTTCTCCCTCACTCGCTTTCCCTTTCTTATTTTTTTTCTCTTCTTTTCCCTCATCAGTTCAAACACTCTTTTCTTTCCCCATTGTGTTATTTCCCTCTTACTCTTGTTTTTCGCTCTCATGCTCACATGATAGAATTTTGTAAACTTGAAAATACAAGAACAAGGGTGGGGCTAGTGTGTACATTGGGAATTACATATTTACAAGGAAAAAGCAAAACAATCTCACTTTGGTGTCGATCTTCATCGTTGGCTAAGGAATCATGGCCAAGTTCCTTCAACTCCACTCCTTTGTCTTCATCAATCTCCATGTCTTCCATCAAGGACTCTTCTAAGCTCTTAATCTCCACATCCTTCGTCTCTAAGGATTCGTCTTTCATCGTCGGAGTCTTCACGCCGTTATTGCCTACTTCGTTTAGGTTAGGACTTGACTCTTTCCATTGTGATAAAAGAGACTCAATCTTGTCCATTCCCGCACGGAACTCCTCGTCGATGTTTTGCCAGATTCTTTTCCTCAGCATCTTTGTCAACTCATACCATGTATCGATAGGTCGATCACCATAAAAACGCCTACAATGTCTCTCCTCATCCCACCATTCGGCAGCGTCACCAACGAATGTACTAGCGGCGAGTTGTACCTTCTTTTGTTCGGAGTAGAAAGTTCGGTCAAACACCCACTCCATGGTATCCTCCCACTTTAGGTACGCCTTAAAGTTACACATCCCATTGAATGATGGAAGTTTCGTATTTATTGTGTTGTCGCCATAACCACGCCTTCGATCCTTGTGAAACATGTTCCTGCAAAATTGATTAGGGATAAAGAATTGGACCTCACATTCATCGCTCCCTCACGTGTTTCACTCTTAAAAGTGTTTAAAATCACTCAACACTCGTGTTTAAGAATATGGCTTTTACCCTCGAATGATCTCACACACTCTTGCCTTTTTCCACTCATTTAACCGTTGCGGTGCGTTTTTTTTTTTTTAAAGAAGACTTCAAGACACACGAATTCAAGAATGTCAAGAATGAAATTCAAGAACTCAAGAATGACACAAGAACAATAACAAGAAACAAGAAAAAAAAAAAAGACTTAATGACACAAGAACAAGACTCGACAAAAGAACGAACAATAATTCATTCAAGATTTCAGTCAAGAATCAAGAAATTGGACTTGAGAAACAAAACCCACAAAATTTTGTGACCGAAAACCCTAAGAAATCAAGCAAGAATAATACACCCCAATTGAAACCCTATGTTGACACAATTGACGAATCAAGAATCAAAAATTCAAAAACCAAGAAAAAAAATATAACAAACTCAAAGATAACAATTGATTGGCACGAAACAAAAAAAAGGAAACTCAATGGAATTGAACGAACCTAACAATAACCTAACAAGAACACAAGGAACAGATTTTTTTTTTTTTTTTACTCTAAGAAATCACAAAACAAAATAAAGGATAGGCAAACCTAATCGTAGAAAATTGAGCTCTGATACCAACTGATATGAACCCCGCGCGTTGTGCTCGTGATTCACGGATTGTTACGGATCGTCTACGGAATTAGGAACGATTTGTGGATCGAATGGTGCTCGAACGGTCGCGGAAAGTCCGTTCGATAAGCCGGGTGAACGCCACAAGATAAATTCTTGTGTCAACGAGATAAATTCTCGCCTATGTTCGTTGTCCAAGGTAAATCCTTTGGCACTTTGGTAAATCCGAGTTTTTTTCAAGGAAAATCCTTGACGGTTCATGAAGAACCAAGGTTAGGAGGAAGAACCTCACTCACACAATACGTGTTTCTTCAAAATAATCTCTCTGGTTTTTTTATTGATGAAAGTTGGCCTTTAAATAGGCTTAATGTTTACAACCTAATTTAGAATTAAAATATACAAATAAAAGAAATAAAACCCTAATAAAACCTAACTAATTCGAAACCCATTGAAAAATAAGCTAAAAATCCGAAATTGGCCCAAAACTCGAAGTGAGGCCGAATCGGGCGGTCGTTCGCCAAGTCTGGGCGACCGACCGGCTACGAATTTGTCCAAACGCCACTTTGGGCGGTCGTTCGCCGATTCTGGGCGACCGACCGGCTCAATCTGCGCACTGATTTTGCAACGCTCATATCTCCTTCGTCCTTAGTCAAAATTGCGCGTATGATATGTCGTTGGAAAGCTCTTTCGACGCTCTTCGATTTGATATGTAATTTGCTTCCTAAAAGTACAAGAAATATTTTGAAAATCTGGTGATAACTTAACATCTCTGATTTGAGCTTAACAAAGTTGCTCCTCTTGAATCATCTCCATGTCGCATCATTCCCTTCCTCTTCAAAAGGATTTGCCCTCAAATCCGAGCCATGGTAACCTGAAAAATATCGAGAACAAACCATTTCTCCCTCACTCGCTTTCCCTTTCTTATTTTTTTTCTCTTCTTTTCCCTCATCAGTTCAAACACTCTTTTCTTTCCCCATTGTGTTATTTCCCTCTTACTCTTGTTTTTCGCTCTCATGCTCACATGATAGAATTTTGTAAACTTGGAAAATACAAGAACAAGGGTGGGGCTAGTGTGTACATTGGGAATTACATATTTACAAGGAAAAAGCAAAACAATCTCACTTTGGTGTCGATCTTCATCGTTGGCTAAGGAATCATGGCCAAGTTCCTTCAACTCCACTCCTTTGTCTTCATCAATCTCCATGTCTTCCATCAAGGACTCTTCTAAGCTCTTAATCTCCACATCCTTCGTCTCTAAGGATTCGTCTTTCATCGTCGGAGTCTTCACGCCGTTATTGCCTACTTCGTTTAGGTTAGGACTTGACTCTTTCCATTGTGATAAAAGAGACTCAATCTTGTCCATTCCCGCACGGAACTCCTCGTCGATGTTTTGCCAGATTCTTTTCCTCAGCATCTTTGTCAACTCATACCATGTATCGATAGGTCGATCACCATAAAAACGCCTACAATGTCTCTCCTCATCCCACCATTCGGCAGCGTCACCAACGAATGTACTAGCGGCGAGTTGTACCTTCTTTTGTTCGGAGTAGAAAGTTCGGTCAAACACCCACTCCATGGTATCCTCCCACTTTAGGTACGCCTTAAAGTTACACATCCCATTGAATGATGGAAGTTTCGTATTTATTGTGTTGTCGCCATAACCACGCCTTCGATCCTTGTGAAACATGTTCCTGCAAAATTGATTAGGGATAAAAGAATTGGACCTCACATTCATCGCTCCCTCACGTGTTTCACTCTTAAAAGTGTTTAAAATCACTCAACACTCGTGTTTAAGAATATGGCTTTTACCCTCGAATGATCTCACACACTCTTGCCTTTTTCCACTCATTTAACCGTTGCGGTGCGTTTTTTTTTTTTTTAAAGAAGACTTCAAGACACACGAATTCAAGAATGTCAAGAATGAAATTCAAGAACTCAAGAATGACACAAGAACAATAACAAGAAACAAGAAAAAAAAAAAGACTTAATGACACAAGAACAAGACTCGACAAAAGAACGAACAATAATTCATTCAAGATTTCAGTCAAGAATCAAGAAATTGGACTTGAGAAACAAAACCCACAAAATTTTGTGACCGAAAACCCTAAGAAATCAAGCAAGAATAATACACCCCAATTGAAACCCTATGTTGACACAATTGACGAATCAAGAATCAAAAATTCAAAAACCAAGAAAAAAAATATAACAAACTCAAAGATAACAATTGATTGGCACGAAACAAAAAAAAGGAAACTCAATGGAATTGAACGAACCTAACAATAACCTAACAAGAACACAAGGAACAGATTTTTTTTTTTTTTTTACTCTAAGAAATCACAAAACAAAATAAAGGATAGGCAAACCTAATCGTAGAAAATTGAGCTCTGATACCAACTGATATGAACCCCGCGCGTTGTGCTCGTGATTCACGGATTGTTACGGATCGTCTACGGAATTAGGAACGATTTGTGGATCGAATGGTGCTCGAACGGTCGCGGAAAGTCCGTTCGATAAGCCGGGTGAACGCCACAAGATAAATTCTTGTGTCAACGAGATAAATTCTCGCCTATGTTCGTTGTCCAAGGTAAATCCTTTGGCACTTTGGTAAATCCGAGTTTTTTTCAAGGAAAATCCTTGACGGTTCATGAAGAACCAAGGTTAGGAGGAAGAACCTCACTCACACAATACGTGTTTCTTCAAAATAATCTCTCTGGTTTTTTTATTGATGAAAGTTGGCCTTTAAATAGGCTTAATGTTTACAACCTAATTTAGAATTAAAATATACAAATAAAAGAAATAAAACCCTAATAAAACCTAACTAATTCGAAACCCATTGAAAAATAAGCTAAAAATCCGAAATTGGCCCAAAACTCGAAGTGAGGCCGAATCGGGCGGTCGTTCGCCAAGTCTGGGCGACCGACCGGCTACGAATTTGTCCAAACGCCACTTTGGGCGGTCGTTCGCCGATTCTGGGCGACCGACCGGCTCAATCTGCGCACTGATTTTGCAACGCTCATATCTCCTTCGTCCTTAGTCAAAATTGCGCGTATGATATGTCGTTGGAAAGCTCTTTCGACGCTCTTCGATTTGATATGTAATTTGCTTCCTAAAAGTACAAGAAATATTTTGAAAATCTGGTGATAACTTAACATCTCTGATTTGAGCTTAACAAAGTTGCTCCTCTTGAATCATCTCCATGTCGCATCATTCCCTTCCTCTTCAAAAGGATTTGCCCTCAAATCCGAGCCATGGTAACCTGAAAAATATCGAGAACAAACCATTTCTCCCTCACTCGCTTTCCCTTTCTTATTTTTTTTCTCTTCTTTTCCCTCATCAGTTCAAACACTCTTTTCTTTCCCCATTGTGTTATTTCCCTCTTACTCTTGTTTTTCGCTCTCATGCTCACATGATAGAATTTTGTAAACTTGGAAAATACAAGAACAAGGGTGGGGCTAGTGTGTACATTGGGAATTACATATTTACAAGGAAAAAGCAAAACAATCTCACTTTGGTGTCGATCTTCATCGTTGGCTAAGGAATCATGGCCAAGTTCCTTCAACTCCACTCCTTTGTCTTCATCAATCTCCATGTCTTCCATCAAGGACTCTTCTAAGCTCTTAATCTCCACATCCTTCGTCTCTAAGGATTCGTCTTTCATCGTCGGAGTCTTCACGCCGTTATTGCCTACTTCGTTTAGGTTAGGACTTGACTCTTTCCATTGTGATAAAAGAGACTCAATCTTGTCCATTCCCGCACGGAACTCCTCGTCGATGTTTTGCCAGATTCTTTTCCTCAGCATCTTTGTCAACTCATACCATGTATCGATAGGTCGATCACCATAAAAACGCCTACAATGTCTCTCCTCATCCCACCATTCGGCAGCGTCACCAACGAATGTACTAGCGGCGAGTTGTACCTTCTTTTGTTCGGAGTAGAAAGTTCGGTCAAACACCCACTCCATGGTATCCTCCCACTTTAGGTACGCCTTAAAGTTACACATCCCATTGAATGATGGAAGTTTCGTATTTATTGTGTTGTCGCCATAACCACGCCTTCGATCCTTGTGAAACATGTTCCTGCAAAATTGATTAGGGATAAAAGAATTGGACCTCACATTCATCGCTCCCTCACGTGTTTCACTCTTAAAAGTGTTTAAAATCACTCAACACTCGTGTTTAAGAATATGGCTTTTACCCTCGAATGATCTCACACACTCTTGCCTTTTTCCACTCATTTAACCGTTGCGGTGCGTTTTTTTTTTTTTTAAAGAAGACTTCAAGACACACGAATTCAAGAATGTCAAGAATGAAATTCAAGAACTCAAGAATGACACAAGAACAATAACAAGAAACAAGAAAAAAAAAAAAGACTTAATGACACAAGAACAAGACTCGACAAAAGAACGAACAATAATTCATTCAAGATTTCAGTCAAGAATCAAGAAATTGGACTTGAGAAACAAAACCCACAAAATTTTGTGACCGAAAACCCTAAGAAATCAAGCAAGAATAATACACCCCAATTGAAACCCTATGTTGACACAATTGACGAATCAAGAATCAAAAATTCAAAAACCAAGAAAAAAAATATAACAAACTCAAAGATAACAATTGATTGGCACGAAACAAAAAAAAGGAAACTCAATGGAATTGAACGAACCTAACAATAACCTAACAAGAACACAAGGAACAGATTTTTTTTTTTTTTTACTCTAAGAAATCACAAAACAAAATAAAGGATAGGCAAACCTAATCGTAGAAAATTGAGCTCTGATACCAACTGATATGAACCCCGCGCGTTGTGCTCGTGATTCACGGATTGTTACGGATCGTCTACGGAATTAGGAACGATTTGTGGATCGAATGGTGCTCGAACGGTCGCGGAAAGTCCGTTCGATAAGCCGGGTGAACGCCACAAGATAAATTCTTGTGTCAACGAGATAAATTCTCGCCTATGTTCGTTGTCCAAGGTAAATCCTTTGGCACTTTGGTAAATCCGAGTTTTTTTCAAGGAAAATCCTTGACGGTTCATGAAGAACCAAGGTTAGGAGGAAGAACCTCACTCACACAATACGTGTTTCTTCAAAATAATCTCTCTGGTTTTTTTATTGATGAAAGTTGGCCTTTAAATAGGCTTAATGTTTACAACCTAATTTAGAATTAAAATATACAAATAAATGAAATAAAACCCTAATAAAACCTAACTAATTCGAAACCCATTGAAAAATAAGCTAAAAATCCGAAATTGGCCCAAAACTCGAAGTGAGGCCGAATCGGGCGGTCGTTCGCCAAGTCTGGGCGACCGACCGGCTACGAATTTGTCCAAACGCCACTTTGGGCGGTCGTTCGCCGATTCTGGGCGACCGACCGGCTCAATCTGCGCACTGATTTTGCAACGCTCATATCTCCTTCGTCCTTAGTCAAAATTGCGCGTATGATATGTCGTTGGAAAGCTCTTTCGACGCTCTTCGATTTGATATGTAATTTGCTTCCTAAAAGTACAAGAAATATTTTGAAAATCTGGTGATAACTTAACATCTCTGATTTGAGCTTAACAAAGTTGCTCCTCTTGAATCATCTCCATGTCGCATCATTCCCTTCCTCTTCAAAAGGATTTGCCCTCAAATCCGAGCCATGGTAACCTGAAAAATATCAAGAACAAACCATTTCTCCCTCACTCGCTTTCCCTTTCTTATTTTTTTTCTCTTCTTTTCCCTCATCAGTTCAAACACTCTTTTCTTTCCCCATTGTGTTATTTCCCTCTTACTCTTGTTTTTCGCTCTCATGCTCACATGATAGAATTTTGTAAACTTGGAAAATACAAGAACAAGGGTGGGGCTAGTGTGTACATTGGGAATTACATATTTACAAGGAAAAAGCAAAACAATCTCACTTTGGTGTCGATCTTCATCGTTGGCTAAGGAATCATGGCCAAGTTCCTTCAACTCCACTCCTTTGTCTTCATCAATCTCCATGTCTTCCATCAAGGACTCTTCTAAGCTCTTAATCTCCACATCCTTCGTCTCTAAGGATTCGTCTTTCATCGTCGGAGTCTTCACGCCGTTATTGCCTACTTCGTTTAGGTTAGGACTTGACTCTTTCCATTGTGATAAAAGAGACTCAATCTTGTCCATTCCCGCACGGAACTCCTCGTCGATGTTTTGCCAGATTCTTTTCCTCAGCATCTTTGTCAACTCATACCATGTATCGACAGGTCGATCACCATAAAAACGCCTACAATGTCTCTCCTCATCCCACCATTCGGCAGCGTCACCAACGAATGTACTAGCGGCGAGTTGTACCTTCTTTTGTTCGGAGTAGAAAGTTCGGTCAACCACCCACTCCATGGTATCCTCCCACTTTAGGTACGCCTTAAAGTTACACATCCCATTGAATGATGGAAGTTTCGTATTTATTGTGTTGTCGCCATAACCACGCCTTCGATCCTTGTGAAACATGTTCCTGCAAAATTGATTAGGGATAAAAGAATTGGACCTCACATTCATCGCTCCCTCACGTGTTTCACTCTTAAAAGTGTTTAAAATCACTCAACACTCGTGTTTAAGAATATGGCTTTTACCCTCGAATGATCTCACACACTCTTGCCTTTTTCCACTCATTTAACCGTTGCGGTGCGTTTTTTTTTTTTTTAAAGAAGACTTCAAGACACACGAATTCAAGAATGTCAAGAATGAAATTCAAGAACTCAAGAATGACACAAGAACAATAACAAGAAACAAGAAAAAAAAAAAAGACTTAATGACACAAGAACAAGACTCGACAAAAGAACGAACAATAATTCATTCAAGATTTCAGTCAAGAATCAAGAAATTGGACTTGAGAAACAAAACCCACAAAATTTTGTGACCGAAAACCCTAAGAAATCAAGCAAGAATAATACACCCCAATTGAAACCCTATGTTGACACAATTGACGAATCAAGAATCAAAAATTCAAAAACCAAGAAAAAAAATATAACAAACTCAAAGATAACAATTGATTGGCACGAAACAAAAAAAAGGAAACTCAATGGAATTGAACGAACCTAACAATAACCTAACAAGAACACAAGGAACAGATTTTTTTTTTTTTTACTCTAAGAAATCACAAAACAAAATAAAGGATAGGCAAACCTAATCGTAGAAAATTGAGCTCTGATACCAACTGATATGAACCCCGCGCGTTGTGCTCGTGATTCACGGATTGTTACGGTTCGTCTACGGAATTAGGAACGATTTGTGGATCGAATGGTGCTCGAACGGTCGCGGAAAGTCCGTTCGATAAGCCGGGTGAACGCCACAAGATAAATTCTTGTGTCAACGAGATAAATTCTCGCCTATGTTCGTTGTCCAAGGTAAATCCTTTGGCACTTTGGTAAATCCGAGTTTTTTTCAAGGAAAATCCTTGACGGTTCATGAAGAACCAAGGTTAGGAGGAAGAACCTCACTCACACAATACGTGTTTCTTCAAAATAATCTCTCTGGTTTTTTTATTGATGAAAGTTGGCCTTTAAATAGGCTTAATGTTTACAACCTAATTTAGAATTAAAATATACAAATAAATGAAATAAAACCCTAATAAAACCTAACTAATTCGAAACCCATTGAAAAATAAGCTAAAAATCCGAAATTGGCCCAAAACTCGAAGTGAGGCCGAATCGGGCGGTCGTTCGCCAAGTCTGGGCGACCGACCGGCTACGAATTTGTCCAAACGCCACTTTGGGCGGTCGTTCGCCGATTCTGGGCGACCGACCGGCTCAATCTGCGCACTGATTTTGCAACGCTCATATCTCCTTCGTCCTTAGTCAAAATTGCGCGTATGATATGTCGTTGGAAAGCTCTTTCGACGCTCTTCGATTTGATATGTAATTTGCTTCCTAAAAGTACAAGAAATATTTTGAAAATCTGGTGATAACTTAACATCTCTGATTTGAGCTTAACAAAGTTGCTCCTCTTGAATCATCTCCATGTCGCATCATTCCCTTCCTCTTCAAAAGGATTTGCCCTCAAATCCGAGCCATGGTAACCTGAAAAATATCAAGAACAAACCATTTCTCCCTCACTCGCTTTCCCTTTCTTATTTTTTTTCTCTTCTTTTCCCTCATCAGTTCAAACACTCTTTTCTTTCCCCATTGTGTTATTTCCCTCTTACTCTTGTTTTTCGCTCTCATGCTCACATGATAGAATTTTGTAAACTTGGAAAATACAAGAACAAGGGTGGGGCTAGTGTGTACATTGGGAATTACATATTTACAAGGAAAAAGCAAAACAATCTCACTTTGGTGTCGATCTTCATCGTTGGCTAAGGAATCATGGCCAAGTTCCTTCAACTCCACTCCTTTGTCTTCATCAATCTCCATGTCTTCCATCAAGGACTCTTCTAAGCTCTTAATCTCCACATCCTTCGTCTCTAAGGATTCGTCTTTCATCGTCGGAGTCTTCACGCCGTTATTGCCTACTTCGTTTAGGTTAGGACTTGACTCTTTCCATTGTGATAAAAGAGACTCAATCTTGTCCATTCCCGCACGGAACTCCTCGTCGATGTTTTGCCAGATTCTTTTCCTCAGCATCTTTGTCAACTCATACCATGTATCGACAGGTCGATCACCATAAAAACGCCTACAATGTCTCTCCTCATCCCACCATTCGGCAGCGTCACCAACGAATGTACTAGCGGCGAGTTGTACCTTCTTTTGTTCGGAGTAGAAAGTTCGGTCAACCACCCACTCCATGGTATCCTCCCACTTTAGGTACGCCTTAAAGTTACACATCCCATTGAATGATGGAAGTTTCGTATTTATTGTGTTGTCGCCATAACCACGCCTTCGATCCTTGTGAAACATGTTCCTGCAAAATTGATTAGGGATAAAGGAATTGGACCTCACATTCATCGCTCCCTCACGTGTTTCACTCTTAAAAGTGTTTAAAATCACTCAACACTCGTGTTTAAGAATATGGCTTTTACCCTCGAATGATCTCACACACTCTTGCCTTTTTCCACTCATTTAACCGTTGCGGTGCGTTTTTTTTTTTTTAAAGAAGACTTCAAGACACACGAATTCAAGAATGTCAAGAATGAAATTCAAGAACTCAAGAATGACACAAGAACAATAACAAGAAACAAGAAAAAAAAAAAGACTTAATGACACAAGAACAAGACTCGACAAAAGAACGAACAATAATTCATTCAAGATTTCAGTCAAGAATCAAGAAATTTGACTTGAGAAACAAAACCCACAAAATTTTGTGACCGAAAACCCTAAGAAATCAAGCAAGAATAATACACCCCAATTGAAACCCTATGTTGACACAATTGACGAATCAAGAATCAAAAATTCAAAAACCAAGAAAAAAAATATAACAAACTCAAAGATAACAATAGATTGGCACGAAACAAAAAAAAGGAAACTCAATGGAATTGAACGAACCTAACAATAACCTAACAAGAACACAAGGAACAGATTTTTTTTTTTTTTTTACTCTAAGAAATCACAAAACAAAATAAAGGATAGGCAAACCTAATCGTAGAAAATTGAGCTCTGATACCAACTGATATGAACCCCGCGCGTTGTGCTCGTGATTCACGGATTGTTACGGATCGTCTACGGAATTAGGAACGATTTGTGGATCGAATGGTGCTCGAACGGTCGCGGAAAGTCCGTTCGATAAGCCGGGTGAACGCCACAAGATAAATTCTTGTGTCAACGAGATAAATTCTCGCCTATGTTCGTTGTCCAAGGTAAATCCTTTGGCACTTTGGTAAATCCGAGTTTTTTTCAAGGAAAATCCTTGACGGTTCATGAAGAACCAAGGTTAGGAGGAAGAACCTCACTCACACAATACGTGTTTCTTCAAAATAATCTCTCTGGTTTTTTTATTGATGAAAGTTGGCCTTTAAATAGGCTTAATGTTTACAACCTAATTTAGAATTAAAATATACAAATAAAAGAAATAAAACCCTAATAAAACCTAACTAATTCGAAACCCATTGAAAAATAAGCTAAAAATCCGAAATTGGCCCAAAACTCGAAGTGAGGCCGAATCGGGCGGTCGTTCGCCAAGTCTGGGCGACCGACCGGCTACGAATTTGTCCAAACGCCACTTTGGGCGGTCGTTCGCCGATTCTGGGCGACCGACCGGCTCAATCTGCGCACTGATTTTGCAACGCTCATATCTCCTTCGTCCTTAGTCAAAATTGCGCGTATGATATGTCGTTGGAAAGCTCTTTCGACGCTCTTCGATTTGATATGTAATTTGCTTCCTAAAAGTACAAGAAATATTTTGAAAATCTAGTGATAACTTAACATCTCTGATTTGAGCTTAACAAAGTTGCTCCTCTTGAATCATCTCCATGTCGCATCATTCCCTTCCTCTTCAAAAGGATTTGCCCTCAAATCCGAGCCATGGTAACCTGAAAAATATCAAGAACAAACCATTTCTCCCTCACTCGCTTTCCCTTTCTTATTTTTTTTCTCTTCTTTTCCCTCATCAGTTCAAACACTCTTTTCTTTCCCCATTGTGTTATTTCCCTCTTACTCTTGTTTTTCGCTCTCATGCTCACATGATAGAATTTTGTAAACTTGCAAAATACAAGAACAAGGGTGGGGCTAGTGTGTACATTGGGAATTACATATTTACAAGGAAAAAGCAAAACAATCTCACTTTGGTGTCGATCTTCATCGTTGGCTAAGGAATCATGGCCAAGTTCCTTCAACTCCACTCCTTTGTCTTCATCAATCTCCATGTCTTCCATCAAGGACTCTTCTAAGCTCTTAATCTCCACATCCTTCGTCTCTAAGGATTCGTCTTTCATCGTCGGAGTCTTCACGCCGTTATTGCCTACTTCGTTTAGGTTAGGACTTGACTCTTTCCATTGTGATAAAAGAGACTCAATCTTGTCCATTCCCGCACGGAACTCCTCGTCGATGTTTTGCCAGATTCTTTTCCTCAGCATCTTTGTCAACTCATACCATGTATCGATAGGTCGATCACCATAAAAACGCCTACAATGTCTCTCCTCATCCCACCATTCGGCAGCGTCACCAACGAATGTACTAGCGGCGAGTTGTACCTTCTTTTGTTCGGAGTAGAAAGTTCGGTCAAACACCCACTCCATGGTATCCTCCCACTTTAGGTACGCCTTAAAGTTACACATCCCATTGAATGATGGAAGTTTCGTATTTATTGTGTTGTCGCCATAACCACGCCTTCGATCCTTGTGAAACATGTTCCTGCAAAATTGATTAGGGATAAAAGAATTGGACCTCACATTCATCGCTCCCTCACGTGTTTCACTCTTAAAAGTGTTTAAAATCACTCAACACTCGTGTTTAAGAATATGGCTTTTACCCTCGAATGATCTCACACACTCTTGCCTTTTTCCACTCATTTAACCGTTGCGGTGCGTTTTTTTTTTTTTTAAAGAAGACTTCAAGACACACGAATTCAAGAATGTCAAGAATGAAATTCAAGAACTCAAGAATGACACAAGAACAATAACAAGAAACAAGAAAAAAAAAAAAGACTTAATGACACAAGAACAAGACTCGACAAAAGAACGAACAATAATTCATTCAAGATTTCAGTCAAGAATCAAGAAATTTGACTTGAGAAACAAAACCCACAAAATTTTGTGACCGAAAACCCTAAGAAATCAAGCAAGAATAATACACCCCAATTGAAACCCTATGTTGACACAATTGACGAATCAAGAATCAAAAATTCAAAAACCAAGAAAAAAAATATAACAAACTCAAAGATAACAATAGATTGGCACGAAACAAAAAAAAGGAAACTCAATGGAATTGAACGAACCTAACAATAACCTAACAAGAACACAAGGAACAGATTTTTTTTTTTTTTTTACTCTAAGAAATCACAAAACAAAATAAAGGATAGGCAAACCTAATCGTAGAAAATTGAGCTCTGATACCAACTGATATGAACCCCGCGCGTTGTGCTCGTGATTCACGGATTGTTACGGATCGTCTACGGAATTAGGAACGATTTGTGGATCGAATGGTGCTCGAACGGTCGCGGAAAGTCCGTTCGATAAGCCGGGTGAACGCCACAAGATAAATTCTTGTGTCAACGAGATAAATTCTCGCCTATGTTCGTTGTCCAAGGTAAATCCTTTGGCACTTTGGTAAATCCGAGTTTTTTTCAAGGAAAATCCTTGACGGTTCATGAAGAACCAAGGTTAGGAGGAAGAACCTCACTCACACAATACGTGTTTCTTCAAAATAATCTCTCTGGTTTTTTTATTGATGAAAGTTGGCCTTTAAATAGGCTTAATGTTTACAACCTAATTTAGAATTAAAATATACAAATAAAAGAAATAAAACCCTAATAAAACCTAACTAATTCGAAACCCATTGAAAAATAAGCTAAAAATCCGAAATTGGCCCAAAACTCGAAGTGAGGCCGAATCGGGCGGTCGTTCGCCAAGTCTGGGCGACCGACCGGCTACGAATTTGTCCAAACGCCACTTTGGGCGGTCGTTCGCCGATTCTGGGCGACCGACCGGCTCAATCTGCGCACTGATTTTGCAACGCTCATATCTCCTTCGTCCTTAGTCAAAATTGCGCGTATGATATGTCGTTGGAAAGCTCTTTCGACGCTCTTCGATTTGATATGTAATTTGCTTCCTAAAAGTACAAGAAATATTTTGAAAATCTAGTGATAACTTAACATCTCTGATTTGAGCTTAACAAAGTTGCTCCTCTTGAATCATCTCCATGTCGCATCATTCCCTTCCTCTTCAAAAGGATTTGCCCTCAAATCCGAGCCATGGTAACCTGAAAAATATCAAGAACAAACCATTTCTCCCTCACTCGCTTTCCCTTTCTTATTTTTTTTCTCTTCTTTTCCCTCATCAGTTCAAACACTCTTTTCTTTCCCCATTGTGTTATTTCCCTCTTACTCTTGTTTTTCGCTCTCATGCTCACATGATAGAATTTTGTAAACTTGCAAAATACAAGAACAAGGGTGGGGCTAGTGTGTACATTGGGAATTACATATTTACAAGGAAAAAGCAAAACAATCTCACTTTGGTGTCGATCTTCATCGTTGGCTAAGGAATCATGGCCAAGTTCCTTCAACTCCACTCCTTTGTCTTCATCAATCTCCATGTCTTCCATCAAGGACTCTTCTAAGCTCTTAATCTCCACATCCTTCGTCTCTAAGGATTCGTCTTTCATCGTCGGAGTCTTCACGCCGTTATTGCCTACTTCGTTTAGGTTAGGACTTGACTCTTTCCATTGTGATAAAAGAGACTCAATCTTGTCCATTCCCGCACGGAACTCCTCGTCGATGTTTTGCCAGATTCTTTTCCTCAGCATCTTTGTCAACTCATACCATGTATCGATAGGTCGATCACCATAAAAACGCCTACAATGTCTCTCCTCATCCCACCATTCGGCAGCGTCACCAACGAATGTACTAGCGGCGAGTTGTACCTTCTTTTGTTCGGAGTAGAAAGTTCGGTCAAACACCCACTCCATGGTATCCTCCCACTTTAGGTACGCCTTAAAGTTACACATCCCATTGAATGATGGAAGTTTCGTATTTATTGTGTTGTCGCCATAACCACGCCTTCGATCCTTGTGAAACATGTTCCTGCAAAATTGATTAGGGATAAAAGAATTGGACCTCACATTCATCGCTCCCTCACGTGTTTCACTCTTAAAAGTGTTTAAAATCACTCAACACTCGTGTTTAAGAATATGGCTTTTACCCTTGAATGATCTCACACACTCTTGCCTTTTTCCACTCATTTAACCGTTGCGGTGCGTTTTTTTTTTTTTAAAGAAGACTTCAAGACACACGAATTCAAGAATGTCAAGAATGAAATTCAAGAACTCAAGAATGACACAAGAACAATAACAAGAAACAAGAAAAAAAAAAAGACTTAATGACACAAGAACAAGACTCGACAAAAGAACGAACAATAATTCATTCAAGATTTCAGTCAAGAATCAAGAAATTGGACTTGAGAAACAAAACCCACAAAATTTTGTGACCGAAAACCCTAAGAAATCAAGCAAGAATAATACACCCCAATTGAAACCCTATGTTGACACAATTGACGAATCAAGAATCAAAAATTCAAAAACCAAGAAAAAAAATATAACAAACTCAAAGATAACAATTGATTGGCACGAAACAAAAAAAAGGAAACTCAATGGAATTGAACGAACCTAACAATAACCTAACAAGAACACAAGGAACAGATTTTTTTTTTTTTTTTTACTCTAAGAAATCACAAAACAAAATAAAGGATAGGCAAACCTAATCGTAGAAAATTGAGCTCTGATACCAACTGATATGAACCCCGCGCGTTGTGCTCGTGATTCACGGATTGTTACGGATCGTCTACGGAATTAAGAACGATTTGTGGATCGAATGGTGCTCGAACGGTCGCGGAAAGTCCGTTCGATAAGCCGGGTGAACGCCACAAGATAAATTCTTGTGTTAACGAGATAAATTCTCGCCTATGTTCGTTGTCCAAGGTAAATCCTTTGGCACTTTGGTAAATCCGAGTTTTTTTCAAGGAAAATCCTTGACGGTTCATGAAGAACCAAGGTTAGGAGGAAGAACCTCACTCACACAATACGTGTTTCTTCAAAATAATCTCTCTGGTTTTTTTATTGATGAAAGTTGGCCTTTAAATAGGCTTAATGTTTACAACCTAATTTAGAAATAAATATACAAATAAAAGAAATAAAACCCTAATAAAACCTAACCAATTCGAAACCCATTGAAAAATAAGCTAAAAATCCGAAATTGGCCCAAAACTCGAAGTGAGGCCGAATCGGGCGGTCGTTCGCCAAGTCTGGGCGACCGACCGGCTACGAATTTGTCCAAACGCCACTTTGGGCGGTCGTTCGCCGATTCTGGGCGACCGACCGGCTCAATCTGCGCACTGATTTTGCAACGCTCATATCTCCTTCGTCCTTAGTCAAAATTGCGCGTATGATATGTCGTTGGAAAGCTCTTTCGACGCTCTTCGATTTGATATGTAATTTGCTTCCTAAAAGTACAAGAAATATTTTGAAAATCTAGTGATAACTTAACATCTCTGATTTGAGCTTAACAAAGTTGCTCCTCTTGAATCATCTCCATGTCGCATCATTCCCTTCCTCTTCAAAAGGATTTGCCCTCAAATCCGAGCCATGGTAACCTGAAAAATATCAAGAACAAACCATTTCTCCCTCACTCGCTTTCCCTTTCTTATTTTTTTTCTCTTCTTTTCCCTCATCAGTTCAAACACTCTTTTCTTTCCCCATTGTGTTATTTCCCTCTTACTCTTGTTTTTCGCTCTCATGCTCACATGATAGAATTTTGTAAACTTGCAAAATACAAGAACAAGGGTGGGGCTAGTGTGTACATTGGGAATTACATATTTACAAGGAAAAAGCAAAACAATCTCACTTTGGTGTCGATCTTCATCGTTGGCTAAGGAATCATGGCCAAGTTCCTTCAACTCCACTCCTTTGTCTTCATCAATCTCCATGTCTTCCATCAAGGACTCTTCTAAGCTCTTAATCTCCACATCCTTCGTCTCTAAGGATTCGTCTTTCATCGTCGGAGTCTTCACGCCGTTATTGCCTACTTCGTTTAGGTTAGGACTTGACTCTTTCCATTGTGATAAAAGAGACTCAATCTTGTCCATTCCCGCACGGAACTCCTCGTCGATGTTTTGCCAGATTCTTTTCCTCAGCATCTTTGTCAACTCATACCATGTATCGATAGGTCGATCACCATAAAAACGCCTACAATGTCTCTCCTCATCCCACCATTCGGCAGCGTCACCAACGAATGTACTAGCGGCGAGTTGTACCTTCTTTTGTTCGGAGTAGAAAGTTCGGTCAAACACCCACTCCATGGTATCCTCCCACTTTAGGTACGCCTTAAAGTTACACATCCCATTGAATGATGGAAGTTTCGTATTTATTGTGTTGTCGCCATAACCACGCCTTCGATCCTTGTGAAACATGTTCCTGCAAAATTGATTAGGGATAAAAGAATTGGACCTCACATTCATCGCTCCCTCACGTGTTTCACTCTTAAAAGTGTTTAAAATCACTCAACACTCGTGTTTAAGAATATGGCTTTTACCCTCGAATGATCTCACACACTCTTGCCTTTTTCCACTCATTTAACCGTTGCGGTGCGTTTTTTTTTTTTTAAAGAAGACTTCAAGACACACGAATTCAAGAATGTCAAGAATGAAATTCAAGAACTCAAGAATGACACAAGAACAATAACAAGAAACAAGAAAAAAAAAAAAGACTTAATGACACAAGAACAAGACTCGACAAAAGAACGAACAATAATTCATTCAAGATTTCAGTCAAGAATCAAGAAATTTGACTTGAGAAACAAAACCCACAAAATTTTGTGACCGAAAACCCTAAGAAATCAAGCAAGAATAATACACCCCAATTGAAACCCTATGTTGACACAATTGACGAATCAAGAATCAAAAATTCAAAAACCAAGAAAAAAAATATAACAAACTCAAAGATAACAATTGATTGGCACGAAACAAAAAAAAGGAAACTCAATGGAATTGAACGAACCTAACAATAACCTAACAAGAACACAAGGAACAGATTTTTTTTTTTTTTTTACTCTAAGAAATCACAAAACAAAATAAAGGATAGGCAAACCTAATCGTAGAAAATTGAGCTCTGATACCAACTGATATGAACCCCGCGCGTTGTGCTCGTGATTCACGGATTGTTACGGATCGTCTACGGAATTAGGAACGATTTGTGGATCGAATGGTGCTCGAACGGTCGCGGAAAGTCCGTTCGATAAGCCGGGTGAACGCCACAAGATAAATTCTTGTGTTAACGAGATAAATTCTCGCCTATGTTCGTTGTCCAAGGTAAATCCTTTGGCACTTTGGTAAATCCGAGTTTTTTTCAAGGAAAATCCTTGACGGTTCATGAAGAACCAAGGTTAGGAGGAAGAACCTCACTCACACAATACGTGTTTCTTCAAAATAATCTCTCTGGTTTTTTTATTGATGAAAGTTGGCCTTTAAATAGGCTTAATGTTTACAACCTAATTTAGAAATAAATATACAAATAAAAGAAATAAAACCCTAATAAAACCTAACCAATTCGAAACCCATTGAAAAATAAGCTAAAAATCCGAAATTGGCCCAAAACTCGAAGTGAGGCCGAATCGGGCGGTCGTTCGCCAAGTCTGGGCGACCGACCGGCTACGAATTTGTCCAAACGCCACTTTGGGCGGTCGTTCGCCGATTCTGGGCGACCGACCGGCTCAATCTGCGCACTGATTTTGCAACGCTCATATCTCCTTCGTCCTTAGTCAAAATTGCGCGTATGATATGTCGTTGGAAAGCTCTTTCGACGCTCTTCGATTTGATATGTAATTTGCTTCCTAAAAGTACAAGAAATATTTTGAAAATCTAGTGATAACTTAACATCTCTGATTTGAGCTTAACAAAGTTGCTCCTCTTGAATCATCTCCATGTCGCATCATTCCCTTCCTCTTCAAAAGGATTTGCCCTCAAATCCGAGCCATGGTAACCTGAAAAATATCAAGAACAAACCATTTCTCCCTCACTCGCTTTCCCTTTCTTATTTTTTTTCTCTTCTTTTCCCTCATCAGTTCAAACACTCTTTTCTTTCCCCATTGTGTTATTTCCCTCTTACTCTTGTTTTTCGCTCTCATGCTCACATGATAGAATTTTGTAAACTTGCAAAATACAAGAACAAGGGTGGGGCTAGTGTGTACATTGGGAATTACATATTTACAAGGAAAAAGCAAAACAATCTCACTTTGGTGTCGATCTTCATCGTTGGCTAAGGAATCATGGCCAAGTTCCTTCAACTCCACTCCTTTGTCTTCATCAATCTCCATGTCTTCCGTCAAGGACTCTTCTAAGCTCTTAATCTCCACATCCTTCGTCTCTAAGGATTCGTCTTTCATCGTCGGAGTCTTCACGCCGTTATTGCCTACTTCGTTTAGGTTAGGACTTGACTCTTTCCATTGTGATAAAAGAGACTCAATCTTGTCCATTCCCGCACGGAACTCCTCGTCGATGTTTTGCCAGATTCTTTTCCTCAGCATCTTTGTCAACTCATACCATGTATCGATAGGTCGATCACCATAAAAACGCCTACAATGTCTCTCCTCATCCCACCATTCGGCAGCGTCACCAACGAATGTACTAGCGGCGAGTTGTACCTTCTTTTGTTCGGAGTAGAAAGTTCGGTCAAACACCCACTCCATGGTATCCTCCCACTTTAGGTACGCCTTAAAGTTACACATCCCATTGAATGATGGAAGTTTCGTATTTATTGTGTTGTCGCCATAACCACGCCTTCGATCCTTGTGAAACATGTTCCTGCAAAATTGATTAGGGATAAAAGAATTGGACCTCACATTCATCGCTCCCTCACGTGTTTCACTCTTAAAAGTGTTTAAAATCACTCAACACTCGTGTTTAAGAATATGGCTTTTACCCTCGAATGATCTCACACACTCTTGCCTTTTTCCACTCATTTAACCGTTGCGGTGCGTTTTTTTTTTTTTAAAGAAGACTTCAAGACACACGAATTCAAGAATGTCAAGAATGAAATTCAAGAACTCAAGAATGACACAAGAACAATAACAAGAAACAAGAAAAAAAAAAAGACTTAATGACACAAGAACAAGACTCGACAAAAGAACGAACAATAATTCATTCAAGATTTCAGTCAAGAATCAAGAAATTTGACTTGAGAAACAAAACCCACAAAATTTTGTGACCGAAAACCCTAAGAAATCAAGCAAGAATAATACACCCCAATTGAAACCCTATGTTGACACAATTGACGAATCAAGAATCAAAAATTCAAAAACCAAGAAAAAAAATATAACAAACTCAAAGATAACAATTGATTGGCACGAAACAAAAAAAAGGAAACTCAATGGAATTGAACGAACCTAACAATAACCTAACAAGAACACAAGGAACAGATTTTTTTTTTTTTTTTACTCTAAGAAATCACAAAACAAAATAAAGGATAGGCAAACCTAATCGTAGAAAATTGAGCTCTGATACCAACTGATATGAACCCCGCGCGTTGTGCTCGTGATTCACGGATTGTTACGGATCGTCTACGGAATTAGGAACGATTTGTGGATCGAATGGTGCTCGAACGGTCGCGGAAAGTCCGTTCGATAAGCCGGGTGAACGCCACAAGATAAATTCTTGTGTTAACGAGATAAATTCTCGCCTATGTTCGTTGTCCAAGGTAAATCCTTTGGCACTTTGGTAAATCCGAGTTTTTTTCAAGGAAAATCCTTGACGGTTCATGAAGAACCAAGGTTAGGAGGAAGAACCTCACTCACACAATACGTGTTTCTTCAAAATAATCTCTCTGGTTTTTTTATTGATGAAAGTTGGCCTTTAAATAGGCTTAATGTTTACAACCTAATTTAGAAATAAATATACAAATAAAAGAAATAAAACCCTAATAAAACCTAACCAATTCGAAACCCATTGAAAAATAAGCTAAAAATCCGAAATTGGCCCAAAACTCGAAGTGAGGCCGAATCGGGCGGTCGTTCGCCAAGTCTGGGCGACCGACCGGCTACGAATTTGTCCAAACGCCACTTTGGGCGGTCGTTCGCCGATTCTGGGCGACCGACCGGCTCAATCTGCGCACTGATTTTGCAACGCTCATATCTCCTTCGTCCTTAGTCAAAATTGCGCGTATGATATGTCGTTGGAAAGCTCTTTCGACGCTCTTCGATTTGATATGTAATTTGCTTCCTAAAAGTACAAGAAATATTTTGAAAATCTGGTGATAACTTAACATCTCTGATTTGAGCTTAACAAAGTTGCTCCTCTTGAATCATCTCCATGTCGCATCATTCCCTTCCTCTTCAAAAGGATTTGCCCTCAAATCCGAGCCATGGTAACCTGAAAAATATCAAGAACAAACCATTTCTCCCTCACTCGCTTTCCCTTTCTTATTTTTTTTCTCTTCTTTTCCCTCATCAGTTCAAACACTCTTTTCTTTCCCCATTGTGTTATTTCCCTCTTACTCTTGTTTTTCGCTCTCATGCTCACATGATAGAATTTTGTAAACTTGCAAAATACAAGAACAAGGGTGGGGCTAGTGTGTACATTGGGAATTACATATTTACAAGGAAAAAGCAAAACAATCTCACTTTGGTGTCGATCTTCATCGTTGGCTAAGGAATCATGGCCAAGTTCCTTCAACTCCACTCCTTTGTCTTCATCAATCTCCATGTCTTCCATCAAGGACTCTTCTAAGCTCTTAATCTCCACATCCTTCGTCTCTAAGGATTCGTCTTTCATCGTCGGAGTCTTCACGCCGTTATTGCCTACTTCGTTTAGGTTAGGACTTGACTCTTTCCATTGTGATAAAAGAGACTCAATCTTGTCCATTCCCGCACGGAACTCCTCGTCGATGTTTTGCCAGATTCTTTTCCTCAGCATCTTTGTCAACTCATACCATGTATCGATAGGTCGATCACCATAAAAACGCCTACAATGTCTCTCCTCATCCCACCATTCGGCAGCGTCACCAACGAATGTACTAGCGGCGAGTTGTACCTTCTTTTGTTCGGAGTAGAAAGTTCGGTCAAACACCCACTCCATGGTATCCTCCCACTTTAGGTACGCCTTAAAGTTACACATCCCATTGAATGATGGAAGTTTCGTATTTATTGTGTTGTCGCCATAACCACGCCTTCGATCCTTGTGAAATATGTTCCTGCAAAATTGATTAGGGATAAAAGAATTGGACCTCACATTCTTCGCTCCCTCACGTGTTTCACTCTTAAAAGTGTTTAAAATCACTCAACACTCGTGTTTAAGAATATGGCTTTTACCCTCGAATGATCTCACACACTCTTGCCTTTTTCCACTCATTTAACCGTTGCGGTGCGTTTTTTTTTTTTTAAAGAAGACTTCAAGACACACGAATTCAAGAATGTCAAGAATGAAATTCAAGAACTCAAGAATGACACAAGAACAATAACAAGAAACAAGAAAAAAAAAAAGACTTAATGACACAAGAACAAGACTCGACAAAAGAACGAACAATAATTCATTCAAGATTTCAGTCAAGAATCAAGAAATTGGACTTGAGAAACAAAACCCACAAAATTTTGTGACCGAAAACCCTAAGAAATCAAGCAAGAATAATACACCCCAATTGAAACCCTATGTTGACACAATTGACGAATCAAGAATCAAAAATTCAAAAACCAAGAAAAAAAATATAACAAACTCAAAGATAACAATTGATTGGCACGAAACAAAAAAAAGGAAACTCAATGGAATTGAACGAACCTAACAATAACCTAACAAGAACACAAGGAACAGATTTTTTTTTTTTTTTACTCTAAGAAATCACAAAACAAAATAAAGGATAGGCAAACCTAATCGTAGAAAATTGAGCTCTGATACCAACTGATATGAACCCCGCGCGTTGTGCTCGTGATTCACGGATTGTTACGGATCGTCTACGGAATTAGGAACGATTTGTGGATCGAATGGTGCTCGAACGGTCGCGGAAAGTTCGTTCGATAAGCCGGGTGAACGCCACAAGATAAATTCTTGTGTCAACGAGATAAATTCTCGCCTATGTTCGTTGTCCAAGGTAAATCCTTTGGCACTTTGGTAAATCCGAGTTTTTTTCAAGGAAAATCCTTGACGGTTCATGAAGAACCAAGGTTAGGAGGAAGAACCTCACTCACACAATACGTGTTTCTTCAAAATAATCTCTCTGGTTTTTTTATTGATGAAAGTTGGCCTTTAAATAGGCTTAATGTTTACAACCTAATTTAGAATTAAAATATACAAATAAAAGAAATAAAACCCTAATAAAACCTAACTAATTCGAAACCCATTGAAAAATAAGCTAAAAATCCGAAATTGGCCCAAAACTCGAAGTGAGGCCGAATCGGGCGGTCGTTCGCCAAGTCTGGGCGACCGACCGGCTACGAATTTGTCCAAACGCCACTTTGGGCGGTCGTTCGCCGATTCTGGGCGACCGACCGGCTCAATCTGCGCACTGATTTTGCAACGCTCATATCTCCTTCGTCCTTAGTCAAAATTGCGCGTATGATATGTCGTTGGAAAGCTCTTTCGACGCTCTTCGATTTAATATGTAATTTGCTTCCTAAAAGTACAAGAAATATTTTGAAAATCTGGTGATAACTTAACATCTCTGATTTGAGCTTAACAAAGTTGCTCCTCTTGAATCATCTCCATGTCGCATCATTCCCTTCCTCTTCAAAAGGATTTGCCCTCAAATCCGAGCCATGGTAACCTGAAAAATATCAAGAACAAACCATTTCTCCCTCACTCGCTTTCCCTTTCTTATTTTTTTTCTCTTCTTTTCCCTCATCAGTTCAAACACTCTTTTCTTTCCCCATTGTGTTATTTCCCTCTTACTCTTGTTTTTCGCTCTCATGCTCACATGATAGAATTTTGTAAACTTGCAAAATACAAGAACAAGGGTGGGGCTAGTGTGTACATTGGGAATTACATATTTACAAGGAAAAAGCAAAACAATCTCACTTTGGTGTCGATCTTCATCGTTGGCTAAGGAATCATGGCCAAGTTCCTTCAACTCCACTCCTTTGTCTTCATCAATCTCCATGTCTTCCATCAAGGACTCTTCTAAGCTCTTAATCTCCACATCCTTCGTCTCTAAGGATTCGTCTTTCATCGTCGGAGTCTTCACGCCGTTATTGCCTACTTCGTTTAGGTTAGGACTTGACTCTTTCCATTGTGATAAAAGAGACTCAATCTTGTCCATTCCCGCACGGAACTCCTCGTCGATGTTTTGCCAGATTCTTTTCCTCAGCATCTTTGTCAACTCATACCATGTATCGATAGGTCGATCACCATAAAAACGCCTACAATGTCTCTCCTCATCCCACCATTCGGCAGCGTCACCAACGAATGTACTAGCGGCGAGTTGTACCTTCTTTTGTTCGGAGTAGAAAGTTCGGTCAAACACCCACTCCATGGTATCCTCCCACTTTAGGTACGCCTTAAAGTTACACATCCCATTGAATGATGGAAGTTTCGTATTTATTGTGTTGTCGCCATAACCACGCCTTCGATCCTTGTGAAATATGTTCCTGCAAAATTGATTAGGGATAAAAGAATTGGACCTCACATTCATCGCTCCCTCACGTGTTTCACTCTTAAAAGTGTTTAAAATCACTCAACACTCGTGTTTAAGAATATGGCTTTTACCCTCGAATGATCTCACACACTCTTGCCTTTTTCCACTCATTTAACCGTTGCGGTGCGTTTTTTTTTTTTTTTAAAGAAGACTTCAAGACACACGAATTCAAGAATGTCAAGAATGAAATTCAAGAACTCAAGAATGACACAAGAACAATAACAAGAAACAAGAAAAAAAAAAAGACTTAATGACACAAGAACAAGACTCGACAAAAGAACGAACAATAATTCATTCAAGATTTCAGTCAAGAATCAAGAAATTGGACTTGAGAAACAAAACCCACAAAATTTTGTGACCGAAAACCCTAAGAAATCAAGCAAGAATAATACACCCCAATTGAAACCCTATGTTGACACAATTGACGAATCAAGAATCAAAAATTCAAAAACCAAGAAAAAAAATATAACAAACTCAAAGATAACAATTGATTGGCACGAAACAAAAAAAAGGAAACTCAATGGAATTGAACGAACCTAACAATAACCTAACAAGAACACAAGGAACAGATTTTTTTTTTTTTTACTCTAAGAAATCACAAAACAAAATAAAGGATAGGCAAACCTAATCGTAGAAAATTGAGCTCTGATACCAACTTATATGAACCCCGCGCGTTGTGCTCGTGATTCACGGATTGTTACGGATCGTCTACGGAATTAGGAACGATTTGTGGATCGAATGGTGCTCGAACGGTCGCGGAAAGTCCGTTCGATAAGCCGGGTGAACGCCACAAGATAAATTGTGTCAACGAGATAAATTCTCGCCTATGTTCGTTGTCCAAGGTAAATCCTTTGGCACTTTGGTAAATCCGAGTTTTTTTCAAGGAAAATCCTTGACGGTTCATGAAGAACCAAGGTTAGGAGGAAGAACCTCACTCACACAATACGTGTTTCTTCAAAATAATCTCTCTGGTTTTTTTATTGATGAAAGTTGGCCTTTAAATAGGCTTAATGTTTACAACCTAATTTAGAATTAAAATATACAAATAAAAGAAATAAAACCCTAATAAAACCTAACTAATTCGAAACCCATTGAAAAATAAGCTAAAAATCCGAAATTGGCCCAAAACTCGAAGTGAGGCCGAATCGGGCGGTCGTTCGCCAAGTCTGGGCGACCGACCGGCTACGAATTTGTCCAAACGCCACTTTGGGCGGTCGTTCGCCGATTCTGGGCGACCGACCGGCTCAATCTGCGCACTGATTTTGCAACGCTCATATCTCCTTCGTCCTTAGTCAAAATTGCACGTATGATATGTCGTTGGAAAGCTCTTTCGACGCTCTTCGATTTGATATGTAATTTGCTTCCTAAAAGTACAAGAAATATTTTGAAAATCTGGTGATAACTTAACATCTCTGATTTGAGCTTAACAAAGTTGCTCCTCTTGAATCATCTCCATGTTGCATCAATTATTAACCATGTCAGGCAGCGGAGAAGACGGAGCACGAGCCGAGCGTGTTAGGCCAGCGGATAACAACATTGTGATGGAGGCGCCAAGAGGCCAAATGCAAGCTTTAATGCGTGAGGTGACGCATATGAAAGGAGAAATGGGTGAGATGAGGGCGGAACGGGAGCAAGGAGCGAATGAAGGCAGAAGAAACCAAGCCGCTCCACGTCAGCATCGGGCGCAACCACGACGAAGGCGAGACGATTTGGAGGAAGAATATAAGGAGTATGATTACGATGAGGGTGGTCCCGACAGGAGGAGATATGAACAAGCTCGTCGGGATAATCGACGGGAGGATGACAATCTCGCAAGCATTAAGCAAAGGATTCCCGAGTTTAAGGGTCGGATGACCCCGAAGCTTATTTGGAGTGGGAAAAGAAGATTGAGCATGTTTTTGACATACACCGCTACTCCGACCGGAAAAAGGTAAAACTTGCTGTTACCGAGTTCACTGAATATGCACTTACTTGGTGGGATCAGGTAGCAACCAGCAGGCGACGGAACAATGAACGTCCTGTGGAAACGTGGGACGAGATGAAGGCGATTCTGAAGAGGCGGTTTGTTCCGGCTCATTATTACCGAAAACTTCATAAACGTCTGCTGCGATTGACTCAGAGTAGTAAGAGTGTGGAAGATTATCATCAGGAGATAGAGATGATCATGATCCGTCTAGGTTTGGAGGAGGATGAGGAGGTGACTATGGCTCGATTCATTGCTGGGTTGAATGTGGAAATTGCTAATGAGGTAGAATTGCATCACTACCTACAAATGCACGAATTGCTTCACAAGGCTATCCAAGTTGAGAGGCAGTTCAAGTCAGGGGGACGGCGTAGTAAGTTTGGTGAGCGAACCCCATGGAAGCCTTCATTTACCAAGCGTGATGACAAACCCACCTCGTTTCCACCCAAGCATGAGAGCAAACCATCCAGTTCTACTGCTCCCACGACTCGAGGTACTACCGATAACACTTCTTCTCGCAATCGTGATATTAAGTGTTTCAAATGTCAGGGGCGAGGTCACATTGCCACACAATGTCCGAACAAGCGGACCATGTTGTTGAGGCCCGACGGCGAATATGAAACAGAAGAACAGGAGGAGGAAGAGCAAGAGGAGGAGACGGAAATAGAAGATGTTAGGGAGACACATGGGTTAATTGCGGTGACTAGGAGGGCGTTGAGTAGCCAAGCAAAAACCTACGATGATGCACAAAGAGAAAATATCTTCTATGCACGGTGCAAGGTAAAAGATAAAATTTGTAGTTTGATCATTGATGGTGGTAGTTGTACTAATGTGGCAAGCGAGGCCTTGGTGGAGAAGTTGTCCCTACCATTGCTTAAGCACCCTCGCCCGTACAAATTGCAATGGCTCAATGAAAGCGGAGGAGTCAAGGTTACACACCAAGTGTTAGTGTCGTTCCAAATTGGCAAGTATGAAGACGAGGTACTTTGTGATGTTGTACCTATGGAGGCAACGCATTTGCTACTTGGCAGGCCTTGGCAATTCGATAGGCGAGCTACACATGACGGCTATACCAACAAGTACACCGTGCCATACAAGGGTAAATTGGTTGCTCTTGTACCATTGACCCCTAGCCAAGTTCTTGAGGATCAACGATTTCTTCAAAGTGAGATTGAGCGAAGGGAATTAGAAAAGGGAAACACCCTGAGTGAGAAGGGTAAACAACAAGAGAGTGGGGTTGTGAGTGAAACACTACGAGCGGAAAAACAAGAGAGAAACAAACACTCAAGCAACGGAGTAGAAAGAAAAGAGAGCAAGAAGAAAAGTTTTCTTCTTAGACAACGTGGCATTGAGAAAGCCTATCTTTCAGGCGAGCCAATGATTTTATTGGTGTACAGGGAGGCTACCCTTTTTGCTAACGCACAAGGTAAGGAATTGCCTAGTGCTATTGTTTCTCTTTTGCAGGATTTTGAGGACGTAGTGGTAGATGAGATGCCACCGGAGTTGCCACCCATCCGAGGAATCGAACATCAAATCGATTTCGTACCCGGAGCCACTTTACCAAATAGACCTGCCTACCGGGCTAATCCGGAGGAGACAAAAGAGCTGCAACGGCAAATTGAGGAATTACTTTCCAAGGGCTACATTCGGGAGAGTATGAGTCCTTGCGCGGTGCCTGTGCTACTAGTGCCAAAGAAAGAAGGGTCATCAAGAATGTGCGTTGATTGTCGAGCAATCAACAATATCACGGTAAAGTATCGCTTTCCAATTCCTCGTTTTGATGATATGTTGGATGAACTTCATGGTGCATGCATGTTTTCAAAAGTAGATTTAAAGAGTGGATATCACCAAATTCGCATGCGTGAGGGTGATGAGTGGAAGACGGCTTTCAAAACCAAACAAGGGTTGTATGAATGGTTAGTGATGCCATTTGGGTTGAGCAATGCTCCTAGCACATTTATGCGGCTCATGAACCATGTATTGCGTTCTTTCATTGGTAAATTTGTAGTTGTGTATTTTTATGACATCTTGATCTATAGCAAGTCCTTGGATGAACATGTTTTACATTTAAAACAAGTTTTCATTGTGCTTAGACAAGAGAAATTATATGCTAATTTACAGAAGTGCACATTCTACACCGACCATATCATATTTTTGGGTTTTGTTGTGAGTGCTAACGGAGTGCAGGTAGATCAAGAGAAGGTGCGTTCCATTCGAGAATGGCCAACACCATCTAATGCCTCACAGGTCCGAAGTTTCCATGGCCTAGCGGGATTCTACCGCCGCTTTGTCAAGGATTTTAGCACTGTCGCCGCCCCCTTCACTGAGGTAATGAAGAAGAACGTTGTCTTCCAATGGGGCGAAGAACAAGAACAGGCTTTTCAGGCAATCAAGAATCATTGATCAACCCGCCGGTATTAGCCTTGCCTAACTTCGACAAACCTTTCGAAGTGGAGTGCGATGCATCAGGAGTTGGCATTGGAGCAGTTCTCATGCAAGATAGGCGACCCATCGCCTTCTTCAGTGAGAAACTAAGTGGGGCGACCTTAAATTACCCTACTTATGACAAGGAGATGTATGCACTCGTCCGAGCGTTGGAGACGTGGCAGCACTATTTGTTGGCGCGAGAGTTCGTGGTCCACACCGACCATGAATCACTCAAGTTCTTGAAAGCGCAACACAAACTCAACCGACGCCATGCTCAATGGATGGAATTCTTGGAGCCTTTCCCGTATGTTATCAAATTCAAGAAAGGTAAGGAGAATGTGGTAGCCGATGCCCTTTCTCGCAGGTATACACTACTTTCAACTCTCACAACTAAACTTTTGGGTTTTGAACATCTTAAGGAAATGTATGCTAGTGATCCTGATTTTGCTGATGTGTTTGTTAATTGTGAAAGATCAGGCAAAGAAGACTTTTATCGGCATGATGGATTCTTATTCAAAGGATCTAGATTGTGCATTCCTCAAAGCTCCATCCGAGAGTTACTCGTGCGAGAGGCACACAGTGGAGGATTAATGGGACATTTTGGGGTAGCAAAAACATTAGAGATCCTCCACCCACATTTTTACTGGCCACGTATCAAATGCAAGCAAGCTAAGTCCAAGTCCAATCCTCATGGTCTTTATACCCCACTTCCTATTCCAGAAGCACCTTGGGTAGATGTGTCTATGGATTTTGTCCTTGGTTTGCCTAGGACTCGTCGGGGTAGGGATTCAGTCTTTGTGGTGGTCGATAGGTTTTCTAAGATGGCGCATTTCATTCCATGTCATAAAACTGATGATGCGTCTAATGTGGCTGATTTGTTCTTTAGGGAGGTCGTTCGCTTGCATGGGATGCCGAGGTCTATTGTGTCGGATAGAGATGCTAAGTTTCTTAGTTACTTCTGGAAGACCTTGTGGGCTAAGTTGGGTACTAAGTTATTGTTTAGTACGACGTGTCACCCACAAACTGATGGGCAAACCGAGGTAGTGAATAGAACCTTGTCTACACTTTTGAGAGCCATTATCAAAAAGAACATCAAGACTTGGGAGGATTGTTTACCACACGTAGAGTTTGCATATAACAGGGCTGTCCACTACACGACAAAATTTTCTCCCTTTGAAATTATTTATGGTTTCAATCCACTAACACCATTGGATCTATTATCTTTGCCTTTATCTGAACGTGTGAATGCAGATGGAAAGAAGAAGGCGGAGTTTGTCAAGAAGATCCATGAAGATGCCAGGCGGAACATAGAGCGACGTACTTAGACGTACGCTAAGCAAGCAAACAAGGGGCGTAGAGAGGTTGTATTTGAACCCGGAGATTGGGTTTGGTTGCACATGCGTAAAGAGCGATTTCCCGAGCATCGGAAGTCCAAGCTTCTACCACGAGGAGATGGTCCTTTTCAAGTCATCAAGCGTATCAACAACAACGCTTATCAACTTGACCTACCTGGTGAGTATAATATAAGTGCAACTTTTAATGTCGCTGATTTATCTCCTTTTCTCGCAGATACAGATTTGAGGACAAATCCTTTCGAAGAGGAGGAGGATGATGCGATCATGGACCGTGCTATACTCGAACGCATTCAGAGGAGTGATTCCACCATCGACGCTCCCGAAGGTCCGATGACGAGAGCCCGTACCAAACAGTTCAAGGAACAACTTAGCTTGTTCATGACAAGCTTCTTGAAGGAACGAGGTCATCCGAGCGAGTCAAAGACAACGTGCGTGCACGTTATTCAAGCAGCTTGAGACCGAGAAAGAAGCCGGACGGACAACTAGGTGTTCGTCGAAGAATTTACATTAATTATCATGTAATTTTCTATTAAATAATGTGTAAGTAAGTGTTAGAGACAATTGTAACACTTTTAGATCATTTAGACTTGTTTTGGAGGAGTTTTAGGAAGGAGACCCGAAGCACCGCCGATCGATCGCGCAATTATAGTCGATCGATCGCACAAAGGACGCATTTTGGCAGCAGCTCTGCCGATCGTTCGCCATCCTTGGCCGACCGATCGGCGCGCAGGCAACAAAACGGGCAGGAATTTTGCCAATCGATCGTGGCTTTTAGCCGATCGATCGCCCCTTCTGCCGATCGATCGCCAAACCGCACCGATCGATCGGCAAACCGCGAGGAAACCGCCTCACGAGCGTTTCCTTCGAAATTTTGGTTGTAACTTTTACTTTTTCAGAACTTTAACGTGTAAGACTCTATAAAAGAGTCTCTCTACTGAATAGAAAGATAGTTCATCAGTTTATAACAAAACACTTGTGAGTTTTTCTCATTTTCTCTCTGAGACTCTTCTCAGAACTCGAATCGATCAAGGCGAATCCTTGACGATTCTTCGAAGAACTTATCAAACGGTAACTTCCCGCAACCGTTTGTGGCGTTCCACAATCCCCGACTTATCAACGGCTTTTTCGCAACCGTTGTGGCGTCCCTTCGAGCATCCTAACCGAGTCTCCGACGGGGTTTTTATCCGGCCCGTGCAATCCGACAAGAAAACGATCGACAACATCGGTTCTCGTCCAACGAGGATCGTATCAATATATTAAATAATCCATAGGTACTCATTTTGAGCTCCAACAAGACTAAAAAGTACACGTCCTGCAAAAACTAAGTCCTTATAACTAGTTTTGCCTAAATCGAGCCTTTAAATGGGTTTTTTGGCTCCGAAGTGACTCTGGCAAAGTTGTTTTGATCCCAAATTAGTATTTGAACATATAATATATAAATAATCCGTAGGGACTCATTTTGAGCTCCAACAAGACTAAAAAACTAGCCTCCCACAAAAACTAAGTCCTTATAACTAGTTTTGCCCAAATCGAGCCCTTAAATGGGTGTTTTTTGGTTCCAAAGTGACTCTAGCAAAGTTGTTTTGATCCTAATACGATCCTCGTTAGAGGAATCACGTTATGATGATCGCTTTCTTGTTGGACTCGAACGATTGGATAAAAGCCCCGTCGAAACTCGGCTAGGATGGATTCGATTTGACACCACAACGGTGATGGTAATCCGTCGATAAGTCCGTGGAGTGAAGAACGCCACAAACGGTTGTGAAAGGCCGTTTGATAAGTCCGATAACGAATCGTCAAGGCGATCTTGATCGATTCAAGTTCTGAGAAGACTCAGAGAAAAATAGTCTCACACAAAGTGTTTTGATGAAAAATACGTAATCTGCTTTATTATTGATCAAAGGACCTTTATATAGGCCTTTAGAAGTTTACAACCCTAATTACCAACTAGGAAACTTAGAAATTCGGAAACAGCCTAAACACAATTAAAAATTACCTAAAATAACCTAAGGAAATGCGCAAAACCTAATTTACGATTTCTGCGATTCGTCACGATCGATCGGCTTTGATGGGGCGATCGATCGGCTGCATTCGCGATCGATCGGTAGGAGTACGCGATCGATCGGCGATGTCTCGGCTCCATTCCGCGTATTTGTGCGCGATCGTTCGGCCAGGATGGGCGATCGATCGGCGCAGCCTCTATGCAAAAATTGGAAATCGTCGCGATCGATCGGCTGGAAGTTGGCGATCGATCGGCAGAGCCTCGGGTCTTCTTCTTCTAAACTTGACCAAAACAAGCCTAAAAATCCTAAAAGTGTTCCAACATCATTCTAACACTTATTTAAATAATACTTAAAGAAAAATTACATAAAAAGTATTGTCAAATCGACGACGAGCACTTAGTAACCCGTCGGGCTTATTTTGTGGCCTTCAGTTGCTTGAATGACGTGCACGCACGTTGTCCTGGACTCTCTTGACTGTTCTTGTTCCTTGAAGAAACTCGCCATGAACAAGTTGAGTTGTTCCTTGAATCTCTTCGTGCGAGCTCTCGTCATCGGACCTTCTGGTGCCTCGATAATCTCTCTCGGTTGGCTAGGCACGATCGCATCAGATCCCAAATCTGTATTTGAACATATATTACATTATATAATCCGTAGGGACTCATATTGAGCTCCAACAAGCCTTAAAAAGCCACTTCGCGCAAAAATAAAGTCATTGTGGGATATTGATCCTAAATCAGTATTTGAACATATAATATATTAAATAAAAAAAGCCACCACTTCGTGCAAAAACAAAGTCATTATAACTAGTTTTGCCTAAATCGAGCCTTTAAATCGGTTTTTTTTTTTTGTCTCCGAAACGACTCTAGTAAAGTTTTTTCTTATCCCAAATCAGTATTTGAACATAAAATACATTATAATAAGCCTTAGGGAATCACTTGGAGCTCCAACAAGCCTAAACAACTCAGTTCGCGCTAAAATAAAGTTATTATAACTAGTTTTGCCGAAATCAAGCCGTTAAAGGGTTTTTTTGGCTCTGAAGTGAATCGAGCAAAGTTGTTTTGATCCCTAATCAGTATTTGAAGATATAATAATTTAAATAATTCATAGGGATTCATTTTGAGCACCAACAAGCCTTAAAAACACACCTCGCGCAAAAACTAAGTCCTTATGACTAGTTTTGCCTAAATCGAGCCTTTAAATGGGTTTTTGGGCTCCAAACTGACTCTAGCAGAGTTGATTTGATCCAAAATAAGTATTTGAACATAAAATATATTAAATAATTCATAGGGACTCATTTTAAGATCCAACAAGCCTTAAAAACTATCGCGCAAAAACTAAGTCCTTATAGCTAGTTTTGCCCAAATCGAGCCCTTAAATAGATTTTTTGGCTCCAAAGTGACTCTAGCAATGTTGTTTTGATCCCAAATCAGTATTTGAACATATAATATATTAAATATACCGTAGGGACTCATTTTGAGCTCCAACAAGCCTTAAAAAGGCACTTCGCGCAAAAACAAAGTCATTTTGACTAGTTTTGCCTAATTCGAGCCGTTAAATGGGTTTTTTTTTCCTCCGTAGCGAGACTGGAAAATTTGTTTTGAACCCAAATGATGCGATCCTCGTTGCGAGAACCGGTGTTGTCGATCGTTTTCTTGTTGGACGACACAGACTGGATAAGAACCCCGTTAAACACTCGGTTAGGTTGCTTGAATTGACGCCACAACGGATGCGGAATAGCCGTTGATAAGTCGGGGATTGAGGAACGCCAAAAACGGTTGCGGAATTACCGTTCGATAAGTTCTAGACGAATTGTCAAGCGTTGGACTTGAATGATTCACGTTTCCGAGACAAACTCAGGAAGAAAACCTCAAAGGTGTTTTTGTAAATTAACGTAGTCTACTTTGCTTATTGATATTGGCCTTTAAATAGGCTTTACAATTTTACAACCCTAATTGGAAACTAAATAAATTAAAATTCGAAATAAACCTAAATAATTTCGGAAACTACTGAAAATACTCCAAAAATGCGTCAAAATATTAATTTCGGTACTCAACAGCGTATCCGGATGATCGGTCGCCAAATTTGTCTTTGAGAGCCGATCGATCGCGGGCATGCCTTTAAGAGCCGATCGATCGCGGGCATGGGGCGATCGGTAGGCCATGGCTCTGCCTGAGGAAATCTGACACGTGCCTGGTGCACGCCGTAGCACACTTGGTGATGCGACATGGAGATCATTCAAGAGGAGCAACTTTGTTGAAGCTCAAATCAGAGATGTTAAGATAATACTAGATTTTGAAAAGATTTCTGGTACTTTTCGGAAGAATATTACATATCAAATCGAAGAGCGTCGAAAGAGCTTTCCAACAACATATCATACGCGCAATTTCGACTAGTAACGAAGGAGATATGAGCGTTGCAAAATCAGTGCGCAGAATTGGCGAACGACCGCCCAAAGTTTGGCGAACGACCGCCCAAAGTTGCGTTTGGACAGATTCGTAGCCGGTCGGTCGCCCAGACTTGGCGAACGACCGCCCGATTCGGGCTCACTTCGAGTTTTGGGCCAATTTCGAATTTTTAGCTTATTTTTCAATGGGTGTCGAATTAGTTAGGTTTTATTAGGGTTTTATTTCATTTATTTGTATAATTTTAATTCCAATTAGGGTTGTAAACTTATTAGCCTATTTAAAGGCCAACTTTATCAATGAAAATCAACCAGAGATTATTTTGATAAGAAACACGTATTGTGTGAGTGAGGTTCTTCCTCTTTCCCTTGGTTCTTCATGAACCGTCAAGGATCTTCCTTGAACAAACACGGATTTACCAAAGTGCCAAAGGATTTACCTTGGACAACGAACATAGGCGAGAATTTATCTCGTTGACACAAGAATTTATCTTGTGGCGTTCACCCGGCTTATCGAACGAACTTTCCGCAATCGTTCGAGCACCATTCGATCCACAAATTCGTTCCTAATTCCGTAGACGATCCGTAAACAAACCGTGAATCACGAGCACAACGCGCGCGGTTCATATCAGTTGGTATCAGAGCACAGTTTCTACGATTAGGTTTGCCTATCCTTTATTTTGTTTTGTGATTTCTTAGAGCCAAAAAAAAAAAATCAGTTCCTTGTGTTCTTGTTAGGTTATTGTTAGGTTCGTTCAATTCCATTGAGTTTCCTTTTTTTTTTTTTTGGTTCGTGCCAATCAATTGTTATCTTTGAGTTTGTCATATTTTTTTTCTTGGGTTTTGATTTTTGATTCTTGATTCGTCAATTGTGTCAATCTAGGGTTTCAATTGCGGTGTATTATTCTTGCTTGATTTCTTAGGGTTTTCGGTCACAAAATTTTGGGAGTTTTGCTTCTCGAGTCCAATTTCTTGATTCTTGACTGAAATCTTGAATGAATTATTGTTCGTTCTTTTGTCGAGTCTTGTTCTTATGTCATTAAGTCTTTTTTTTTTCTTGTTTCTTGTTATTGTTCTTGTGTCATTCTTGAGTTCTTGAATTTCATTCTTGACATTCTTGAATTCGTGTGTCTTGAAGTCTTCTTAAAAAAAAAAAGTAACATATTGACGAGGGCTACAAAAGAGAATTGAGTGATAAAAGGCAATACTTGTGAGGTTCTTTAAGGTAAAAGCCATTATTGAGTGTAAACACGAGTGTCCAATGAGTGTGACCACCAATGTCGAGTGCAAACACGTAAGGGAGTGAATGTGAGGTCCAATTCTTTTTATCCCTAATCAATTTTGCAGAAACATGTTTCACAAAGATCGAAGGCGTGGCTATGGCGACAACACCATAAATACGAAACTTCCATCATTCAATGGGATATGTGACTTTAAGGCGTACGTAAAGTGGGAGGATACCATGGAGGGGGTATTTGATCGAACTTTCTACTCCGAACAAAAGAAGGTACAACTCGCCGCTAGTACATTCGTTGGCGACGCTGCCGAATGGTGGGATGAGGAGAGACATTGTAGGCGTTTTTATGGTGATCGACCTCTCGATACGTGGTATGAGTTGACAAAGATGCTGCAGAAAAGAATCAGCCAAAACATCGACGAGGAGTTTCGTGCGGGAATGGACAAGATTGAGTCTCTTTTATCACAATGGAAGGAGTCAAGTTCTATCCCAAACAAGGTCTGCAACAACAACGTGGAGACTCCGAAGAAGGAAGAATCCTTAGAGACGGAGCATGTAGAGATTCCACCGACAGATGAGGCCTTGATGGAGGACATGGAGATTGAGGAAGACGATCCAAGAGAGTCAAAGGAGCTTGACGAAGATTTCTTAGTCGAAGACGATATTCACCATTCAAGTGAAGTTGTTTTTCCCTTTCCCTGTAATGATGTAATCCCTATTGTACACACTAGCCAACCAACCATTCTTGTATTTTCCAAGTTTATACAATTGTATCATGTGAGCGTGAGTGCGAAAAACAAGAGTGCAAGGAAAAACAAGACGAGGGAAATAAAGCAGAGTGGAAAGAGTAGAGTGATTGAAGTGTTGAGAAAAAAAAAAGAGAAAGAAGGTCAGAAATGGGAAGAGAGTGAAAAAAAAGGGGTGTGTTTTTCATGGCTTGCAGGTGACGATGGTGTGGATTTGAGGACAAATCCCTTTGAAGAGGAAGGGAATGATGCGACCTGGAGATCATTCAAGAGGAGCAACTTTGTTGAAGCTCAAATCAGAGATGTTAAGATAATACTAGATTTTGAAAATATTTCTGGTACTTTTCGGAAGCATATTACATATCAAATCGAAGAGCGTCGAAAGAGCTTTCCAACGACATATCATACGCGCAATTTCGACTAGTAACGAAGGAGATATGAGCGTTGCAAAATCAGTGCGCAGAATTGGCGAACGACCGCCCAAAGTGGGGCGAACGACCGCCCAAAGTTGCGTTTGGACAGATTCGTAGCCGGTCGGTCGCCCAGACTTGGCGAACGACCGCCCGATTCGGGCTCACTTCGAGTTTTGGGCCAATTTCGAATTTTTAGCTTATTTTTCAATGGGTGTCGAATTAGTTAGGTTTTATTAGGGTTTTATTTCATTTATTTGTATAATTTTAATTCCAATTAGGGTTGTAAACTTATTAGCCTATTTAAAGGCCAACTTTATCAATGAAAATCAACCAGAGATTATTTTGATAAGAAACACGTATTGTGTGAGTGAGGTTCTTCCTCTTTCCCTTGGTTCTTCATGAACCGTCAAGGATCTTCCTTGAACAAACACGGATTTACCAAAGTGCCAAAGGATTTACCTTGGACAACGAACATAGGCGAGAATTTATCTCGTTGACACAAGAATTTATCTTGTGGCGTTCACCCGGCTTATCGAACGAACTTTCCGCAATCGTTCGAGCACCATTCGATCCACAAATTCATTCCTAATTCCGTAGACGATCCGTAAACAAACCGTGAATCACGAGCACAACGCGCGCGGTTCATATCACTTGGATGAACTCGGTCGCATTCCGCCATATTTCTTTGAAAATCTCCAGCACAACCCTCGACCAAACTTGTTCCTAACCCTGTAAAAAGGCTAATAAACATAATAAAACTCAAAAATAACAAAGTTATAATAACTTGACTCTAATAAACACTTAAAAACTCTAATTAAAAGTAGCTCGAAACTTGATCTCGGATTGGCTGACGGTTCGTCAACCGTGATCGCATCATACTCCTCTTCAAAAGGATTTGCCCTCAAATCCGAGCCATGGTAACCTGTTAAATATCAAGAACAAACTATTTCTCCTTCACTCGCTTCCCATTTCGGTCTTTCTTCCTTTTCTTTTCCCTTAATACTTCAATCACTCTTTTCCCTCCCTTTTATTTTAATTCTCTCACCATGCTTCCCCTTGAACTCTTGTTTTTCACCCTAAATTTCTCTTTTTCTTCTCTCATGCTCTCCAGAGACAATTTTGTAAACTTTAAAGGTACAAGGACAAGGGTGGGGCTGTTTTGTACAATGGGAATTACATCATTAGAGGGTAAAGGACAAACAACCTCGTGGTGACTTTGAACCTCATCGTTTTCTATTAAAGAATCATGATCATGCTTCATCAACTCCAATTCTTCTTCTTCGTGATTCTCCATGCTTTCTGACAAGGACTCTTCGAACTTCTGAATCTCTGCGTGCTCCTCCGTCTTCAATGTCTCGTCTTTCATCGTCGGAGTCTTCACGCCGTTGTTGCCTACTTTGTTTGGGTTAGGACTTGACTCTTTCCATTGTGAGAAAAGAGACTCAATCTTCTCCATGCCCTCGTGAAGCTCGGCTACCCCTTTGTTGATATGGTCTACCCTAGTCTCACGGCCGGAGTTATCATGGTCTTGAAGCAAGACTTCTTTGTAACCATTTTGGCAGAACGTCTCCCTCATCACCATCTTCATGTCTAGCCACGTGCTAATGGACCTCTCACCATAGTAACACCGACAATCCTCTAAATCACCTCACCAATTAAGGGCTTCATCATCGAACGTACTAGCCGCAAACTTCACCTTGTCTCGTTCGGAGTAAGAGTTATAACCGAATACCGACTCAACCGTCCGCTCCCACTTTAGGTACTCCTTATAGCAACATCTTCCAAAGAGAGTTGGAAGCTTCAAATTTATGTACGTGTGGTAGCAGTGGTCTCGGCCAACTTCAGTGTAAATCATGGTCCTGCAAAGATTGTTAGACATAAAATATGGACCTAACAATCTCTCCCTCACGTGTTTCGCTAGATTTTGATGGTCACACATAAATCCACTCGTGTTTAGCACTCAATAATGGCTTTTACTTCAAAGATCTCACACACTCTTGCCTTTTTCTTTTTGTTTTTTTTTTATCATTCCCTTGTGATATATCACAATTCAACCCAAAAAGATGACAAAAAATAAAGATTAAAACAAAACCCCAAAAATTTTTAATTTTTTTTTTCACCTTGGGGCAGAGCTGGGTGCGCTGGGTGAGGCATTGGGCGCAGATGGCGCACGCGCGGTGCGGCGTAGGGGCCCTGGGGCACGCACTGGGGTGCGCTGGGTGTGGATGGCGCGCGGGGCGCGCGGACGTGCAGCGCCGGGGGCGCGTGTGTGCGCAGAGTAGCACTGCAGCGTTGTCTGGTGGGCGCCGCGCCGCTGGTGCGTCCACAGAATTGCGAACAAAGGATTTTTGCGATCCCCTTCAAATTTCAAGCGCTGTTTTGACTTATAAACCATATATTTCGATTCCCAAACCCCAAAACACTAATCTTATGACTCTAAACAAAGATTCACATAAGAATTGATGAATCAAACACCCAAAACTCAAATTCCCAAACTAAAACCCTAAAACCCAAAGAAGAGACTAATCAAACACGACTCGAATACGAACACAAACACGAACAAAAAAACACGAAAACACAATGAATCCCAAACTAAATTAGACAAATCCCAAAAGATAAACACCTGATGAACAAGAAACAAAAAGAAAACTCAACGGAATTGAACAAACCTAACAAGATTATCGTTTGATAAGTCGGTTGAACGCCACAAGAATATCAATCTTGATAAGTTCGATAAAGACGGTTCTTCAAGAACCAAAAGAGAGAACTCTCACAATTGGAATAAACGTATTCTACTTTTCTTATTGATATTGGCCTTTAAATAGGCTTGACACTTTTACAACCCTAATTAAAAACTAAAACAATTAAAATTCGGAAATATCCAAAAAGAATTCAAAAACTACTAAAAATAACCTAAAAACACGTCAAAGTTAAGAATTCGTCGGATTCGGGCGGTCGTTCGCGAAGTTGGGCGATCGATCGGTGCTCAATCTGCCTGATACTTATTTCGGGCGGTCGTTCTCCAAATAGGGCGAACGTTCGCGGCACTGAGCGGTCGTTCTTGGCTTCTGGGCGAACGTTCGGCTACGGCTCTCAATCTGCGCACTGATTTTGCAACGCTCATATCTCCTTCGTTACTAGTCGAAATTGTGCGTATGATATGTCGTTGGAAAGTTCTTTCGATGCTCTTCGATTTGATATGTAATATGCTTCCAAAAAGTACCAGAAATATTTTCAAAATCTAGTGATAACTTAACATCTCTTATTTTGAGCTTCAACAAAGTTGCTCCTCTTGAATCATCTCCGTATCGCATCGTTCCCTTCCTCTTCAAAGTGCTTGTTCGTCGACCATGATCGTGTCATACTCCTCCTCTTCAAAAAGGATTTGCCCTCAAATCCGAGCCATGGTAACCTGTAGAACTTCAAGAACATACCATTTCTCCCTCACTCGCTTTCCCTTTCTTACTTTTTTTCTCTTCTTTTCCCTCATCAGTTCAAACACTCTTCTCTTTCCCCATTGTGTTATTACCCTGTTCATGTTTTCCCTCTCACTCTTATTTTTCGCTCTCACGGTCACATGATACAATTTTGTAAACTTGGAAAATACAAGAATGGTTGGTTGGCTATTGTGGAAATTAGAAGTAACATCAATATCAGAAAAAGGAAGAACGACTTCACTTGGACGTTGAACATCATGATCCTCTGACTTCGTTCCTTCGTCTTCGTGATTCTCCATACTCTCCATCAAGGTCTCATCTGCCGGTGGATTCTCTACATGCTCCGTCTCCAAGGATTCATCTACTTTATGAGTCTCCACATGCTCCAGCGTCAAAGGTTCTTCTTTCTTTGGAGTCTCCGCGTTGTTGTTGCAAACTTTGCTTAGGTTAAGACTTGACTCTTTCCATTGCGAGAAAAGAGACTCAATCTTCTCCATGCCTGCACGAAGCTCCTCGTCGCGGATTGGGCGGAGTCTTATCCTCAGCCAATCCTTCATCGCATACCACGTGTCGATAGGCCTTTCACCAAAAAAACATCTACAATGTCTCTCCTCATCCCACCATTCCGCAGCGTCGCCAACGAATGTACTAGCGGCGAGTTGTACCTTCTTTTGTTCGGAGTAGAAATTACAGTCAAACACCCACTCCATTGTATTCTTCCACTCGAAGTACTCCTTAAGGCCAGATCGTCCATGGAAGGATGGAAGATTCACATTGATGGTGTTGTTGCCATAGCCACGACCTCGATCATTGTGAAGCATGATTCTGCAAAAAAATTGTTAGAGATAAAATATGGACCTCACAATCTCTCCCTCACGTGTTTCACTCGAATTTTATGGTCACACATATTAGACACTCGTGTTTACTCTCAATATTGGCTTTTACCCTCGAATGTTCTCACCACTCGTGCCTTTTACCACTCAAACAATCCCTTTTTGGATATTACTCAATTCAACCCAACAAAGATGAAAGAAAAATATGGATTAAAAACAAAATCCCAATTTTTTTTTTTTTTTAACTTGGGGCAGAGCTGGGCGCGGATGGCACAGATGGCGCGCGCGCTGTGCGGCGCAGGGGCGCGCTGGGGTGCGCTGGGCGCGGATGGCGCACGCGCGGGGCGCGCTGGTGTGCAGAGTGGCGCTACAGCGCTCTCTGGTGGCCGCTGCGGCGCTGGTGCGTCCAGAGAATTGCGAACAAAGGATTTTTGCGATCCCCAATTGATTTCAAGCGCCGTTTTGACTTCTAAATCAAATATTTCGATTCCCAAACCCCAAAACACGACTCTAATGACTCTAAACCAAGATTCAAACAACAATTGATGAATAAAAACTCCCAAAACTCAAATTCCCAAAACTAAAACCCTAAAAACCAAAGAGGAGACTAATTGAAAGCGACTCGAACATGAACACCAACACGAACAAGACACGAAACCAATAACAGCTCGAAGATTAATTGAATTGAAAAGAAGGAAACTTAATGAATCCCCAAACGAAAAATTGACAAACACAAAAGAAAAACACTCGATGAATAAACGGCAGTAAACTTTTTTTTTTTTTTGTATAGCACTTTTTTTTTTATAATTATGACGCCAATTTCGATAGACAAACCCTAAGATGAAGACTAAGGACTCAATATAAGAACGAAGCACAAAAAAAAAACTGAAAGTGACAACAAAACTAAGAACGGTTCAAGAACACAATAAGAGAAAATTCAAGAACACAAGAACTGTTTTTTTTTTTGACTCTAAATTGACACGAAACAAGGACTCAAGATAAATGAAAAACCAACAAGAAAAAGCCGAAGCTCTGATACCAATTGATGCGATCCTCGTGACGAGAACCGGGTTGACGATCGTTTTCTTGTTGGACGACACGAACTGGATAGAAATCCCGTCAAAAGACTCGATTAGGATGCTTGAATTGACGCCACAACGGATGCGAGAAGCCGTTGATAAGTCGGGGATCGATGGACGCCACAAACGGTCGCGGAATTACCGTTTGATAAGTCGGTTGAACGCCACAAGATTATCAATCTTGATAAGTTCGATAAAGACGGTTCCAAGAACCAAAAGAGAGAACTCTCACAATTGGAATAAACGTATTCTACTTTTCTTATTGATATTGGCCTTTAAATAGGCTTGACACTTTTACAACCCTAATTAGAAACTAAAATAATTAAAAATCGGAAATATCCAAAAAGAATTCAAAAACTACTAAAAATAACCTAAAAACACGTCAAAGTTAAGAATTCGTCGGATTCGGGCGGTCGTTCGCGAAGTTGGGCGATCGACCGGCGCTCAATCTGCCTGATACTTATTTCGGGCGGTCGTTCTCCAAATCGGGGCGAACGTTCGCGGTACTGAGCGGTCGTTCTTGGCTTCTGGGCGAACGTTCGGCTACGGCTCTCAATCTGCGCACTGATTTTGCAACGCTCATATCTCCTTCGTTACTAGTCGAAATTGTGCGTATGATATGTCGTTGGAAAGCTCTTTCGATGTTCTTCGATTTGATATGTAATAGCTTCCAAAAAGTACCAGAACTATTTTCAAAATCTAGTGATAACTTAACATCTCTGATTTTGAGCTTCAACAAAGTTGCTCCTCTTGAATCATCTCCGTATCGCATCGTTCCCTTCCTCTTCAAAGTGCTTGTTCGTCGACCATGATTGTGTCATACTCCTCCTCTTCAAAAAGGATTTGCCCTCAAATTCGAGCCATGGTAACCTGTAGAACTTCAAGAACAAACCATTTCTCCCTCACTCGCTTTCCCTTTCTTACTTTTTTTCTCTTCTTTTCCCTCATCAGTTCAAACACTCTTCTCTTTCCCCATTGTGTTATTACCCTGTTCATGTTTTCCCTCTCACTCTTATTTTTCGCTCTCACGGTCACATGATACAATTTTGTAAACTTGGAAAATACAAGAATGGTTGGTTGACTATTGTGGAAATTAGAAGTAACATCATTATCAGAAAAAGAAAGAACGACTTCACTTGGACGTTGAACATCATGATCCTCTGACTTCGTTCCTTCGTCTTCGTGATTCTCCATACTCTCCATCAAGGTCTCATCTGCCGGTGGATTCTCTACATGCTCCGTCTCCAAGGATTCTTCTACTTTATGCATCTCCACATGCTCCAGCGTCAAAGGTTCTTCTTTCTTTGGTGTCTCCGCGTTGTTGTTGCAAACTTTGCTTAGGTTAAGACTTGACTCTTTCCATTGCGAGAAAAGAGACTCAATCTTCTCCATGCCCGCACGATGCTCCTCGTTGCGGATTGGGCGGAGTCTTATCCTCAGCCAACCCTTCATCGCATACCACGTGTCGATAGGCCTTTCACCAAAAAAACGTCTACAATGTCTCTCCTCATCCCACCATTTCGCAGCGTCGCCAACGAATGTACTAGCGGCGAGTTGTACCTTCTTTTGTTCGGAGTAGAAATTACAGTCAAACACCCACTCCATTGTATTCTTCCACTCGAAGTACTCCTTAAGGCCAGATCGTCCATGGAAGGATGGAAGATTCACATTGATGGTGTTGTTGCCATAGCCACGACCTCGATCATTGTGAAGCATGATTCTGCAAAAAAATTGTTAGAGATAAAATATGGACCTCACAATCTCTCCCTCACGTGTTTCACTCGAATTTTATGGTCACACATATTAGACACTCGTGTTTACTCTCAATATTGGCTTTTACCCTCGAATGTTCTCACTACTCGTGCCTTTTACCACTCAAACAATCCCTTTTTGGATATTACTCAATTCAACCCAACAAAGATGAAAGAAAAATATGGATTAAAAACAAAATCCCAATTTTTTTTTTTTAACTTGGGGCAGAGCTGGGCTCGGATGGCACAGATGGCGCGCGCGCTGTGCGGCGCAGGGGCGCTGGGGCGCACTGGAGTGCGGCGCTGGGGTGCGCTGGGTGCGGATGGCGCGCGCGCGGGGCGCGCTGGTGTGCAGAGTGGCGCTGCAGCGCTGTTTGGTGGCCGCTGCGGCGCTGGTGCGTCCAGAGAATTGCGAACAAAGGATTTTTGCGATCCCCAATTGATTTCAAGCGCCGTTTTGACTTCTAAATAAAATATTTCGATTCCCAAACCCCAAAACACGACTCTAATGACTCTAAACCAAGATTCAAACAACAATTGATGAATAAAAACTCCCAAAACTCAAATTCCCAAAACTAAAACCCTAAAAACCAAAGAGGAGACTAATTGAAAGCGACACGAAACCAATAACAGCTCGAAGATTAATTGAATTGAAAAGAAGGAAACTTAATGAATCCCCAAACGAAAAATTGACAAACACAAAAGAAAAACACTCGATGAATAAACGGCAGTAAACTTTTTTTTTTTTTTTTTTTGTATAGCACTTTTTTTTTTTTTTATTATGACGCCAATTTCAATAGACAAACCCTAAGATGAAGACTAAGGACTCAATATAAGAACGAAGCACAAAAAAAAACTGAAAGTGACAACAAAACTAAGAACGGTTCAAGAACACAATAAGAGAAAATTCAAGAACCAACAAGAACAAACAAGAACACAAGAACTGTTTTTTTTTTTTGACTCTAAATTGACACGAAACAAGGACTCAAGATAAATGAAAAACCAACAAGAAAAAGCCGAAGCTCTGATACCAATTGATGCGATCCTCGTAACGAGAACCCGGTTGACGATCGTTTTCTTGTTGGACGACACGAACTGGATAGAAATCCCGTCAAAAGACTCGATTAGGATGCTTGAATTGACGCCACAACGGATGCGAGAAGCCGTTGATAAGTCGGGGATCGATGGACGCCACAAACGGTCGCGGAATTACCGTTTGATAAGTCGGTTGAACGCCACAAGATTATCAATCTTGATAAGTTCGATAAAGACGGTTCCAAGAACCAAAAGAGAGAACTCTCACAATTGGAATAAACGTATTCTACTTTTCTTATTGATATTGGCCTTTAAATAGGCTTGACACTTTTACAACCCTAATTAGAAACTAAAATAATTAAAATTCGGAAATATCCAAAAAGAATTCAAAAACTACTAAAAATAACCTAAAAACACGTCAAAGTTAAGAATTCGTCGGATTCGGGCGGTCGTTCGCGAAGTTGGGCGATCGACCGGCGCTCAATCTGCCTGATACTTATTTCGGGCGGTCGTTCTACAAATCGGGGCGAACGTTCGCGGCACTGAGCGGTCGTTCTTGGCTTCTGGGCGAACGTTCGGCTACGGCTCTCAATCTGCGCACTGATTTTGCAACGCTCATATCTCCTTCGTTTCTAGTCGAAATTGTGCGTATGATATGTCGTTGGAAAGCTCTTTCGATGCTCTTCGATTTAATATGTAATAGCTTCCAAAAAGTACCAGAAATATTTTCAAAATCTAGTGATAACTTAACATCTCTGATTTTGAGCTTCAACAAAGTTGCTCCTCTTGAATCATCTCCGTATCGCATCGTTCCCTTCCTCTTCAAAGTGCTTGTTCGTCGACCATGATCGTGTCAGATCGCCAAAGCGATTAATTTTCGACTGACTTTAATTTTGACGCGTTTTCTTAGTTATTTTTAGTAATTTCGAATTGTTTAGGGTAATTTCCGAATTCTTAAAGTCTAATTAGGGTTGTAAAACTTATGAGCCTATTTAAAGGCCAACTTTGATCAATAAATTATCAGACGTATTATTCAGAAAACCTTGTGTGTTTGAGAGCATTCTCTCCTCTTGAGTTCTTCGAAGAACTAACCTCGGATTTACCAAAGTGCCAAAGGATTTACCTTGGACAACGAACATAGGCGAGAATTTATCTCGTTGACACAAGAATTTATCTTGTGGCGTTCACCTGGCTTATGGAACGGACTTTCCGCAATCGTTCGAGCACCATTCGATCCATAAATCGTTCCTAATTCCGTAGACGATCCGTAACAAAACCGTGAATCACGAGCACAACGCGCGGGGTTCATATCAGTTGGTATCAGAGCGCAGTTTCTACGAATTAGGTTTGCCTATCCTTTAATTTTTTTTGTTTTGTGAGTTTCTTAGAGTCAAAAAAAAAATTTTCGGATCCATTCAATTCTAGTGGTGTCGTGTTGAAATTTGTCTGCTTCTTCTTCTTCTTCGTTTAGCATCTTAATCGTCGGCGTTAATCCCTCATTGACGCTTATTACACAAAAAAAAAAAAAACTTCACCACCATCCTATTATAAAATAAAAAAAAGAGCCTTAGTCCTATCTCATTACATCGTTGTTGGATTGAGTTTCAATTTTCTCGAACTGTTGTGTTGAGTTCTTTGGTGAGTCTTGTGAATTGCTACTCGGGCGTTCTTGTGAGCGTGGTTAGTTCGATAAGAACCGAAAGAGGATTGAACGAGTGGTAAAAGGCAGAGTGTGTGAGTTTAACTGAGGGTAAAAGCCAATTATTCCTATACACGAGTGCTTGAGTTCATACTTCGAGCGAAACACGTAAGGGAGCGAATTGGTGAGGTCCTATTTTTTTTTGTTATCTAATTTTGTTTTGCAGCAAACATGTCCAATCAAAGTCACGGGGATGCACACGGAGGGATGGACCCGAAATTGACAATGGAGGCATTGTTAGGGGAGATGAGACGAATGAATACGAATTTCGACGACGTGCGCAAAAGGCTCGAAAGAGTCGAGAACGCCCATCAAGCGCCTCAACCACGAGTCTTTAATGAAGCTCGGAGAGAACGGGTTCATCGAAGAGACGTTGAGGAGGAATTTGACCCTTTCGTTGGGAATGTTTTTGAAGAGGAAGAAATTGGAGGATATGGGGGTAATGCTCGAAGGTTTCACGGGGGTAGAGGAGATAGGAATCGGGAAGATGGGAATATTGGGGGTATCAAGTTGAAGGTGCCGTCATTCCAGGGGAAGAGTGACCCCGAAGCTTATTTTGAGTGGGAAACGAAGGCGCAATTTGTTTTCGATTGCACAACTATACCGACGACAAGAAGGTAAAGCTTGCCGCAGCTGAATTCACTGGTTATGCGGTAGTATGGTGGGATCAGTTGGTCACAAATAGAAGGCGAGCCGGAGAGAGACCCATAACTACGTGGGACGAGATGAAGGCGGTTATGAAGAAACGATTTGTTCCTCGCCACTATTATCGTGAATTGTACAAGAAGCTTCAACAGCTTAGGCAAGGTGGAAGGAGCGTGGAGGAGTACCACCGTGAGATGGAGGTGGCTATGATTAGAGCCAATGTTGAGGAGGATCGAGAGGCCACAATGGCGAGATTCTTGGCGAGTTTGAATGTTGAGATCGCTAATCAAGTTGAGTTGCAACACTATGTGGAGATGGAGGACATGTTACACATGGCGATCAAGATAGAGCGGCAACTCAAGACGAGGGGTAGTGCACGATTCAATCGCTATCCGGAGCAATCAAGTTGGAAGAAGCCGTTTTCCAAAGACGACAAACAAGGAGGAAAACCCAAGTTCGAATCCAAGCCAACTTCTTCAACTTCACAAGTGACAAGCAAGCCCGAGGCTTCAACAACACGTAGTCGGGACATAAAGTGCTACAAATGTCAAGGTTTTGGGCACATACCGACCAATTGTCCGAATAAGAGGAGTATGGTCATTCTAGATAATGGAGAAGTAATAAGTGAAGGAGACAAGGATGACGATGCCATGCCACTCTTGGATGATGTCTCGGACGACGAAGCTGCAGAAGGAACGACCGTCACGTTAGTCGCACGAAGAGCTTTAAATGTGCATGCTAAGGAGGAAGTTGACAATGCGCAACGGGAGAATATCTTCCATACACGATGTCAAGTCCGTGACAAGATTTGTAGCATGATTATTGATAGAGGTAGCTGCACGAATGTCGCAAGCACAACGATGGTCAACAAGCTCGGACTCCCAATGACTAATCACCCTCGCCCGTACAAGCTGCAATGGTTCAATGATGGGGGCGAAATTCGGGTTACTCGACAGGTGTTAGTTTCGTTTCGCATCGGGAAATATGAAGACGAGGTGTTGTGTGATGTTGCTCCCATGGACGCGGGGCATATTCTTTTGGGGAGACCTTGGCAATTCGACCGACGGGTGGTACATGATGGCTACACCAACAAGTATTCACTCATGCGAAACAACCGGACCATCACTCTTGTACCTTTGACACCGCAACAAGTTCATGAAGATCAAGTTAAGCTACAACAAGATAGAGTGAAACAAAAAGAGAGTGTGAGAGAAAAAGAAAGTGAGCGACAAAAGAGAGCAAAAGAGATACAAAAGAAAAGTGAAAAGGTGAGTTGTGAGGAAAAACACGAGTGTCCACAAAAGAAAAGTGAGGGTAAACACGAGTGTTCAAAAAGGAATTTCTTTGTAGGAGCAAGAGAAGTGCGGAGAGCTTTCTCAACAAACAAGCCAATGATTTTACTTTTGTACAAGGAGGCTACACTTTTAACTAACTCTAGTGGCAAGGTTCTACCTAGTGCCATTGATGCTCTTTTGCAGGAATTTCAAGATGTGGTCGTGGAAGACATGCCCGCGGGATTACCACCAATCCGCGGCATTGAACACCAAATCGACCTTGTACCCGGCGCCTCGTTACCAAACCGACCGGCTTACCGTACCAACCCGGAGGAGACAAAGGAGTTGCAACGGCAAGTAGAAGAGCTATTGGCGAAGGGGTACATTCGAGAAAGCATGAGTCCATGCGCCGTTCCGGTGTTACTTGTTCCAAAGAAGGATGGTTCTTCACGGATGTGCGTTGATTGTCGAGCAATCAACAACATCACGGTAAAGTATCGTTTTCCCATTCCTCGTTTGGATGACATGTTAGATGAGTTGCATGGAGCATGTATTTTCTCAAAAGTTGATTTAAAAAGTGGATACCACCAAATTAGAATGAAAGAGGGAGATGAATGGAAAACTGCTTTTAAAACTAAACATGGGTTGTATGAATGGTTAGTGATGCCTTTTGGATTAACTAACGCCCCTAGTACATTCATGCGACTTATGAACCATGTCTTACGTCCGTTCATAGGAAAGTTTGTGGTGGTTTACTTTGATGATATTTTGATTTATAGCAAAACCTTAGAGGAACATGTTCTACATTTGAGAGAAGTTTTTATTGTTCTACAGCGTGAGAAATTATATGCTAACTTTAACAAGTGTCATTTTTGCACCGATCACGTTGTTTTCTTGGGTTTTGTTGTAAGTTCTAAAGGAGTGCAGGTGGATGAGGAGAAGATGCAAGCCATTAGAGATTGGCCAACACCTAAAAATGCAGCACAAGTGCGAAGCTTTCATGGCTTAGCGGGATTCTATCGCTGCTTCGTGAAGGACTTTAGCACCGTCGCAGCCCCGCTTACCGATGTTATGAAGAAACATGTGAGTTTCAAATGGGGGCGTGCACAAGAGGAGGCATTCCAAGCTATCAAGCACTAGTTGATCAATCCTCCTTTGCTAGCGTTGCCAAACTTCGACAAACGATTCGAAGTTGAATGCGATGCTTCCGGCATGGGAATTGGAGCGGTTCTCATGCAAGACAAGAGGCCAATCGCGTACTTTAGCGAGAAATTAAGTGGGGGACCATTCAATTATCCTACTTATGATAAGGAGATGTACGCGTTGGTAAAGGCGTTGGAAACGTGGCAACACTATCTTTTGCCGCGGGAGTTTGTGGTCCACACCGACCATGAGTCGCTTAAACATCTAAAGGCGCAACACAAGCTCAACCAGCGACATGGGCAATGGATGGAGTTCCTCGAACCATTTCCGTACGTCATCAAATACAAGCAAGGTAAGGAGAATGTGGTCGCCGATGCCCTTTCTCGCAGGTATACCTTACTTTCTACTCTTGATGCTAAATTACTTGGTTTTGAACAAATTAAAGATTTATATCCATTAGACCAAGATTTTAGTGAATTGTATTCGGCATGTGAAAAGGTTGCTTTTGGGGACTATTATAGGCATGAAGGATTTTTGTTTCGTAAGAGTAAATTGTGTGTGCCTCATAGTTCACTAAGAGAGTTGTTAGTCATGGAGGCGCATGGTGGAGGCCTAATGGGACACTTTGGGGTAGCCAAAACTCTAGGTATTATCCAAGAACACTTTTACTGGCCCCGCCTAAAGAGAGATATAGAGCAAATTTGTGCTAGATGTGTCACTTGTCGACAAGCCAAGTCTCGAGTCCAAGCACATGGCTTGTATACACCACTTCCTATTCCCACTGCACCTTGGGTAGACATTTCCATGGATTTTGTGCTAGGTTTACCCAGGACTAAGAAGGGTCGAGATTCAATTTATGTAGTGGTTGATAGATTCTCTAAGATGGCACATTTCATCCCTTGTCACAAAACTGATGATGCTACTCATGTTGCAGATTTGTTCTTTCGGGAGATTGTTAGGTTACATGGTATGCCTAGAACGATCGTTTCCGATAGAGATGCTAAGTTCATAAGTTACTTTTGGAAGACCCTTTGGAGTAAATTAGGTACTAAGTTGTTGTTCTCAACCACTTGTCACCCACAAACAGATGGTCAAACCGAAGTAGTGAATAGGACTTTGTCTACTTTGTTGAGAGCAATCATTAAGAAAAATATAAAGACTTGGGAAGATTGTTTGCCTCATGTTGAGTTTGCTTATAACCGTTCAATTCATTCTTCTACAAAATTCTCACCGTTTGAAATTGTTTATGGGTTTAATCCACTTACTCCTTTGGATTTATCACCTTTACCTATGTCTGAGCGTGTGAATTTAGATGGTGCCAAGAAAGCAGAGCTTGTCAAGCAGATTCATGAGACGGCAAGACTCAACATTGAGCGGCGGACTGAACAATACGCCAAACACGCCAACAAGGGCCGGACTAAAGTAGTCTTCGAACCAGGCGATTGGGTATGGTTACATATGCGAAAAGAGCGTTTTCCTGAACAAAGACGTTCGAAGTTGCTTCCCCGCGGTGATGGACCGTTTCAAGTTCTCGAGCGCATTAATGACAATGCCTACAAATTGGATCTACCTGGTGAGTACAATGTCAGTGCTACTTTCAATGTTTCTAATCTATCTCTTTTTGATGCTGGTGATGATTTGAGGGAAAATCCTTTTCAAGACGAGGGGAATGACGAGGACGTAACTACGCAAGCCCTTGGTGAACGATACACCGTACCCACGGGTCCAGTTACGAGAGCTCGAGCCAAGCGATTCAAGGAAGAACTCCGAAGCCTAATCACAAAGCTTCAAGATCAAAAACTCGACGCTGCCGAGAAGGAAGCGATCAAAGGAGCTCAACAACAAAGGCTCGTGCATGTCATTCAGGCCGAGACGAGTCATCAAGAGTTTAGCTAGAAATTAAAGACAATTTTTATGTAACTAGAAGTTAAACAGCTTAAGTATGGTTTAGGAACATGTTAGACTTGTTTTAGTAGCTTTCGGAACTTAAAATGTAAATTTTAGCAATTGGAGGGCCGAGCCATCGCCGATCGTTCGCCCAATCCAGCCGAACGATCGCCAAAAGTGGTCATCCAGCGAAAACGAGCAGAGGCGTTGCCGATCGTTCACGGGGTTCTAGCCGATCGATCGCCAGCACCGAGCGAAGACAGACAGACGCATTGCCGATCGATCGCGAGATTCTAGCCGATCGATCGCGAGCACTACCGATCGATCGCCCAGTTCCTGCCGATCGATCGCCAAAGCGATTAATTTTCGGCAGACTTTAATTTTGACGCGTTTTCTTAGTTATTTTTAGTAATTTCGAATTGTTTAGGGTAATTTCCGAATTCTTAAAGTCTAATTAGGGTTGTAAAACTTATGAGCCTATTTAAAGGCCAACTTTGATCAATAAATTATCAGACGTATTATTCAGAAAACCTTGTGTGTTTGAGAGCATTCTCTCCTCTTGAGTTCTTCGAAGAACTAACCTCGGATTTACCAAAGTGCCAAAGGATTTACCTTGGACAACGAACATAGGCGAGAATTTATCTCGTTGACACAAGAATTTATCTTGTGGCGTTCACCCGGCTTATCGAACGGACTTTCCGCAATCGTTCGAGCACCATTCGATCCACAAATCGTTCCTAATTCCGTAGACGATCTGTAACAAAACCGTGAATCACAAGCACAACGCGCGGGGTTCATATCAGAAAATCTCCTGCACAACGCTCGACCAAACTTGTTCCTAACGCTCTAAAAATGTCAATAAACATAAGAAAGCTCAAAAATAACAAAGTTACAATAAAGTGACTCTAATAAACATCTAAAACCCTAAAGAAACTCAAAAAAGAATTATCATAACATAATTAAATAAATACAACTAATTCCACGTTATTGTTCATATTGGCTTCCTCTCGGGCCGATGCAACGAGCAAGCTTTGATGCAACGAGCAAGCTTTTGCTGAAGCCCAATTTCTCCTCATCGGATTGTTCCATCAACTTGATGACTTCTTCGATTAGTCGGTCGATCTCTCACATGCTCTCATCATAATAATTTAAATAATTCGTAGGGATTCATTTTGAGCTCCAACAAGCCTTAAAAACACGCCTCGCGCAAAAACTAAGTCCTCATAACTAGTTTTGCCTAAATCGAGCCGTTAAATGGGTTTTTTTGCTCCGTAGTGAGTCTGGAAAATTTGTTTTGATCCCAAATCTGTATTTGAACATATAACATGTTCAAATAATTCATAGGGACTAATTTTGTGCCCCAACAAGCCTTAAAAACTCACCTCGCACAAAAACTAAGTCCTTATAAGCAGTTTTGCCTAAATCGGGCCTTTAAATGAGTTTTTTTGCTCCGTAGTGAGTCTGGCAAAGTAGTTTTAATCCCAAATCTGTATTTGAACAAGTAATATGTTGAAATAATTTGTAGGGACTCATTTTGAGCTCCAACAATCCTTAGAAATTCACCAAGCGCAAAAACTAAGACCTTATGACTAGTTTCGCCTAAATCGAGCCCTTAAATGGGTATTTTAGCTCCAAAGTGACTCTAGCAAATTTGTTGTGATCCTAAATCAGTATTTGAACATATAATATATTAAATAATCCATAGGGACTCATTTTGAGCTCCAACAAGCCTTAAAAAACCACCTCGCGCAAAACAAAAGTCGTTATAACTAGTTTTGCCTAAATCGAGCCTTTAAATGAGTTTTTTTAGCTCCGAAACAACTCTAGCAAAGTTATTTTTTTTCATCCCAAATCAGTATTTGAACATATATTATAATAAGCCTTAGGGACTCATTTGGAGCTCCAACAAGCCTTAAAAACTCACTTCGCGCTAAAACAAAGTCATTATAACTAGTTTTTCAGAAATCGAGCCGTTAAAGGGGTTTTTGGGGTCCGAATTGAATCTAGCACAGTTGATTTAGTCCCAAATGTGTATTTTAATATAATATATTATAATAAGTGATGCGATCGTGCCTAGCCAACCGAGAGATGTTATCGAGGCACCTGAAGGTCCGATGACAAGAGCTCGCACGAAGAAATTCACAACTCAACTTGTTCATGACGAGTTTCTTCAAGGAACATGAGCATTCAAGAGAGTCAAAGACAACGTGCGTACACGTTATCCAAGCAACTGAAGGCCACAAAATAAGTCCGACGGGTTACTAATTGCTCGTCGACGAATGTTCAACACTTTTTATGTAATTTTTCTTTACGTATTATTTAAATAAGCGTTAGAATCATTTTGGAACACTTTTAGGATTTTTAGGCTTGTTTTGGTGATGATTAGAAGAAGAAGACCCGAGGCCTTGCCGATCGGTCGCCACTCTCCAGCCGATCGATCGCAAGGATTTACAATTTTCAACCGAGGCTGCGCCGATCGATCGCGCATCTTCGCCGAACGATCGCGCCCGAATGTGCGGAATGGAGCCGAGACGTTATCGATCGATCGCGTACTCTAGCCGATCGATCGCAAGCCCAGCCGATCGATCGCCCCATCTTAGCCGATCGATCGCGCCGAATCGCAGAAATCGTTAACTTAGGTTTTGCGCGTTTTCTTATGTTATTTTAGGTAATTTCAAATTTTTTTAGGCTATTTCCGAATTATTAAGATTATTAGTTGGGTATTAGGGTTGTAAACTTCTAGAGGCCTATATAAAGGTCCCTTAATGAATAATAAAGCAGATTACGTTGTTTTTATCCAAACACCTTGTGTGAGTATTCTCTCTGAGTTAGTCTCAGGATTTTGAATCGATTAAGTCCAACGCTTGACGATTCGTATTGAACTTATCAAACGGCTAAATCGCAACCGTTTGTGGCGTTCCTCGACCCATAGATTTATCAACGGATCCATCATCTCCGTTGTGGCATCGCAACAATCCATCCTAGCCGAGTTGGAAAACGGGGCTTCTATCAGTTTGTGTTCATCCGACAAGAAACAATCGTCAAACAACGATTCTCGCTACGAGGATCGCATCAAGTGGTATCAGAGCTTCGGCTTTTCTTGTTTGGATTTCTTTAATTACAATTAGTTATTTAGGGATTTAGTTCTAGTTCTTGAATTGTCTTCTTGAATTCTTGAATTTTCGTTAGCTTCTTTCTTTCCGTTAGTCATTGGATAGGAATTTTTCCTTGTCTTTCTATTTCTCTTTTCTTCTCTTCTTCTTCTTTGTGTTAGGCGATTTTTGGCCAAAAAAAAAAAAAGAGAGTTGCCGTACAAAAAAAAAAAAAATTTGTTGCCGTCCATTACAAAAAAAAAAAAAAGAGAAGAAGAAAGTTTGGGATATTTGTAATTGGGTGAATTGTGTGTCTGATTTTTCGCTGAAGGTTGGTGGGTTGTTTTGCGTCCATAGACGTTTGTGTTTTTGGTCGTTTAGGGTTTCAATAGTTGTCAAGTTTCATCTAGTACCTTGAGTAGATTCAAAACTCACGAGGCCGCTTAGAGAGGATTCGAGTGGTAAAAGGCACGAGTGGTGAGTTTAATAGAGGGTAAAAGCCAAATTATTTGAGTGACAAACACGAGCGCCACCTTGAGTGTGACATTACTTGAGTGAAACACGTGAGGGAGCGAATTTGTGAGGTCCTTGTTCTTTTATCTGTTATACTAACCATGTCAGGAAACAACAACGACGGAGCACGTGGAGACCAAAATCAACCCGCAGATCAACGTCTCATGATGGAAGCGATAACTGGACAATTACAAACGTTGATGCGCCAGATGGCGAACATACAAGAGGAGATGGGGGAGATGAGGGCAGAACGGGGACCAAGGGCAAATGAAGGGAGAAGGAACCAAGCCGCTCCGCGTCAACAGCGAGCCCAACCGTGGCAAACGCGGAATGGCGAGGAAGAATATGAAGATAACGACTATGATGAAGGAGGTCCCGATAGAAGGAGGTTTGAGCAAGGTCGTAGGGATAACCGGAGAGAAGATGACAACCTTGGGAGCATCAAGTCGAAGATTCCCGAGTTCAAAGGCCGTAATGATCCCGAGGCGTAATTGGAGTGGGAAAAGAGGATCGAGAACGTCTTTGACATCCACCACTACTCCGATAGAAAGAAGGTAAAACTTGCTGTCACTGAGTTTACTCATTATGCGCTTACTTGGTGGGATCAGGTTGCAACAAGCAGGAGGAGGAACCGTGAGCCCCCGGTGGAGACGTGGGATGATATGAAGGCAATTATGAGGAAGCGTTTTGTGCCGGCTCACTATTACCTGGAGTTGCACAAGCGTTTATTGCGCTTGACCCAAGGAAGCAAAAGTGTGGAAGATTACCACCAAGAGATGGAGCTTTTAATGATCTGCCTCGGCTTAGAGGAGGATGTGGAAGTCACCATGGCCCGCTTCTTAGCGGGAATGAACACCGAGATTGCCAATGAAGTGGAGCTACACCACTACATGGAGATGGAGGATTTTGTCCACAAGGCCATCCAAGTAGAGAAGCAATTCAAAACGGGAGGGAGCAAGAGTAAATTCAGGGACCGACCCATATGGAAACCACCCGTGGTAAAGAAGGATGACAAACCTACTTCGGCTCCAACAAAACAAGAGAGTAAACCCTCAAGTTCTATATCTACAAGCGGTAAAGGTACCATCGAAACTTCTTCTGCTAGAAATCGTGACATTAATTAAGTGCTTTAAGTGTCAAGTGCGTGGTCACATTGCGTCCCAATGCCCGAACAAACGAACAATGTTGGTGAGGGCCGATGGAGAATATGAAACCGAAGAGGAGGAGGGGGATGAAGAGGAGGAGTTGGAAGTGGAAGACGTCAGTGAAGCACATGGGCTAGTGGCAGTTACAAGGAGAGCTTTGAGCACTCAAACAAGAAGCCAAGAGGACATGCAGCGGGAAAACATCTTCTATACACGGTGTAAGATCAAGGACAAGATTTGTAGTTTGATCATCGATGGAGGAAGTTGTACGAACGTAGCAAGCGAAGCCTTGGTGGAGAAGTTAGCCCTACCGTTACTTAAACACCCTCGGCCTTACAAGTTGCAGTGGCTAAACGATAGCGGAGGTGTGAAGGTGACTCATCAAGTGTTAGTGTCTTTTCAGATCGGCAAGTATGAAGATGAAGTACTTTGTGATGTGGTTCCGATGGAGGCGACACATATATTACTTGGCCGACCTTGGCAATTTGACCGGCGTGCTACACACGACGGATACACCAACAAGTACACGGTACGTTACAAGGGAAAGCTAGTCGCCCTTGTACCATTGACCCCTAGTCAAGTCCTTGAAGACCAGCGTTTTCTTCAAAATGAAATGGAGAGGAGGGCTCAAGAAAAGGGAAACACAACGAGTGAAGAGAGTAAGAATAATGAGAGCGGGGTTGTGAGTGAAACACAACGAGTGGAAAAACAAGAGAGAAATAAACAGTTGAGTAAGGGAGAGGAAAGAAAAGAGAGTAAGAAGAAAAACTTCCTTCTTAGGCAACATGATATAGAGAAAACCTTTCTTTCGGGCGAGCCAATGATTTTATTAGTGTATAAGGAGGCCACCCTTTTTGCAAACGCACAAGGTGAGGAATTGCCAAGTGCTATTGTTTCTCTTTTGCAGGAATTTGAGGATGTGGTGGTAGATGAGATGCCACCCGAATTGCCACCAATTCGAGGAATCAAGCACCAAATCGATTTCGTGCCGGGAGCGACTTTACCAAACCACCCAACCTATTGAGCCAATCCGGAAGAAACGAAGGAGCTACAACGGCAAATTGAAGAGTTATTGTCCAAGGGTTATATTCGGGAGAGTATGAGCCCTTGTGCCGTGCCGGTGCTACTCGTGCCCAAGAAGGATGGTTCATCGAGGATGTGCGTTGATTGTCGAGCAATCAACAACATAACGGTAAAGTATCGTTTTCCTATTCCTCGATTAGATGACATGTTAGATGAGCTCTATGGTGTATGCATATTTTCTAAAGTTGATTTAAAAAGTGGATATCATCAAATTCGTATGCGTGAGGTAGATGAGTGGAAGACTGCATTTAAGACTAAGCATGGCTTATATGAATGGTTAGTAATGCCGTTTGGATTAACCAACGCACCTAGTACATTTATGCGGCTCATGAATCATGTTTCGCGTCCATTCATAGGCAAGTTTGTAGTAGTCTACTTTGATGCGTCCATTTATGCGGGTTCGACGGGAGTAGTTACATAATGTCCCACGATCGAGGGTCATAAGCTTCGTGGGCCGAGCCTTCCGTCTCGAACGAAGTCCTTGCTTTCTCTCCAAGGCTAGCTTCGCGGGGATGGATCATCTTCGAGGATCCACGACATTCTTGTCCGTCAATCCCTCTCCGAGGGTCTTGTCATAAAATTGACACCACCGCTTCTCCAGCTTATCTTCGAGGGCACAAGATCGAGGGTCATCTTCGACAATCCTCGTACACTTTTCATACGGGGGACGCTCTTTTGATGACGTGGCATTGTTGGGCTGTTGGAAACGAGTGCGTGTTCACATTAATTGCCTCCGGGGACTCCGCTCCCGAAGCTCCCAAAGCTACAATCGCGGACGAAAAATCACTTACAACATCTGCCCCTTCAATCCCGAAAGTACGAAGCATACCTCTTGGGATTCCTTCCTAGGGAAGCTTCCCTTCTGAAAAGTTACACTTCACAATTGACGGGCATTAAATGCTCTGACGCCTTTTAAGAGATTCCCGCCGTTTCGATGGGATTTGCTGACGTTAGGTCATAATGAGATTTTCTCTAAAAATCCCTGACCGTCAGATGATGAGAAAGAGATTCTAATCAGACGCCCCAGATTTACGCTCGGGGTTTGAGGCGAAAAGGAACGATGAGACTCTGCCTCTTCACTTCCCCATCTTCGCCTATAAATCCCCTCTTCCTCATTATTTTGCAAACTTTTGAACTTTCTCTCATTGCATTCACTCTGAAATTAAAAAAAATCTCCGAGTTCTAGAGATTTTTTGCCTGATTCCTCTGAAATTCTCACAAGGAAGCCGAAACTGATCTACGACCGCTGTCCTCTTCCAATTTTCTGGTAAGCTCTCTGTTCGTAACCCCAAACCCTCATTCTCTGACTGATTTAGAGTTTATACCCTTAGGAAATTTCTTGGTTTCGAGAAATTAACGAGCGTTCTCTCTCTCCCCTTTCTCAAAAAAATGTCGGGCGAATTTGCGATGCCTTCTTCCAAGACCCAATCTGGGTCGAAGTCCTCCACCGTGCATGCGGAGGTTCCTCCGCCATCTTTGACAATGAGTCTGCCACTGCCTTCGACGGCGGAGAAAGGAAAGAAGAAGAAGGAAGCGGCGAAGACTTTAACTGCTCCAGTTCCTTCGCCGGCGACCGCGGCAGACAGCCCGGCCTCTCGGTCCTCTAGAGCCGCGGCCTCAAGGCTCGCGCCCTCTGTCCCCGCTCCGCGGGTGACCAAGGCCAAACCCATGGAGTCACCCCACACGCCGGCTACTCCACAACCTCCTCTGGGCGCGAGGACAATCGTGGCGGACGACCCTGTCCTCGCAACGCCCTCACCTCTCATCGTCGTAGAGACTAGGGTTTCCTCGTGCTCTAAGAATGACGTGGAGGACATTCTGAGTCAGTTTCACATGCCCGTGGACATAACCACCCGGGCGATGACCGCGGCAGAGTGCTCCAATCGTCCCACGTACCCATTAGTGGCCTTCAATAAGGCCATCATGAAGCACGGGGCACGGCTTTCCCTGCATCCTTTGGTTCGGGGAGTGCTAGTGCACTTCAACCTGTCCCCGAGCCAACTAAACCCAAATGCCTATAAGGTATTGGCGGGGATGCACATTCTGTAGAGGCAGCTATTCGAGGACGACGTCACCATCGAGGAGGTCTGCCACCTCTACAAGCCTTCCTCGAAGAAGTCCAAGGTTGGCTACTTCTTCTTGGCTTTATGAGAGAAGAAGAAGATAATGATGACGAACCTTTCCTCCTCATGCGAGAGTTGGAAGGAGAAGAACTTCTGGGTCAGGGGGAACTTCGACACCTTCAGTTCTGTCGCGGAAGCTCAGCCAGTCTCGAGGAACTACAACATTACCGGTAAGTATTGAGCTATAGATAATTTCTCCTCCTTTTGGAAATATCTCCATGACTAACCTCTTCGAGGTCTTATGCAGGAACGTTCATTAGGACTCCCGTGACTGGGGATCAGCGGCAAAGGATCGAGGTGGCCCTCGCCTATCCGGACGAGTACCGAGACGTCCGGGTCCTCGTCACTGAATATAATTTGGTCAGTTACTGGTGGATCTCCACCCGAATGGAGCTGGACCCGGACCAACTCCGCGGATACAAGCCGGCCCCGAAGAAGTCTAAGCCCGCCTCTGGGGAACCTTCCTCCTAGGCTGAAGATGGAGTAGCCCCTCCTCCAGAGAAGGGCGCTTCTTCTGGGCCGTTTGTCAATGCATATTTGTTTAATTAATTCATAGTGAATTCTCGCACATTTAGGATAGTGTAGATGACATATCGTGGCTAATTAGTTGAATTTTAATGTTTCATGTCTAGAATGGAGTATCGAGAGAAAAGAAGCAAAATGGAGCAAAAACGGAACTAAATCGCAAAAATCAACCCAAGCACCGTGGCCTTGCTCAGAAAAGCCATGGCGCCAGCATTCTCGCAGAAGAAGGCCAAATCCTGTACGCCACGGCACGCCCAGAAGAGCCACGGTACCGTGCATAAGTGTCACGGCGCAAGTCCTTAAGCGCCACGACGCCACTTCCAAATAAGAATGCCCTGATTCCATAAGCGCCGTGTCATAATTAAGAAGAGCCGCGGCGCCATGACGCTAGCAAGTACGAAAAAGTTAAAAATTGACCTAATTCGTAGCAAATTGAGAGAGGACTATAAATAGAAGCTAGAAACCACGAAAATCATCATCGAAGCACTCAAGAACACAAGAGGAAGAGAATACAAGGCGGGAGAAGATTCAAGGCTGAAAATCCACCGTGTGGAGGCTCCAGCAACCCAGTTTCTTTCTTCTCCCAATTTTCTTTGTATTTTAATTCAATTATGAGTAGCTAAATTTCTCTATAGTCAAAGGGGCCTTGAAGCCCTAACTGATGATTTGTGAACACTATCTATGATTTATTAATACAATTAAGGTTATTTGTTCTGATGATTTATAATTTAATTGTCTATAATTGAGTTGATTGAATGGCCATTGATTTGCTTGATTATATTCATATTGCTAGTTAGAGTTTTCGATTCGTAATCATGAATTCTAGCATTAGTAGCGAATTGTGAGGAGTGCGCGTGTCCACTTGCAATTTAGAACAAATCTAGGTTAAATTCTACCGCGTGGATTGTTTAGCATAGGTCTTATTATCTTGCTCTATGCTTCATTCAAATTGTTGCAGCGCATGTTGAAACACTTTGTTTGATAGGGATTAATTAGGCGCGTGAATAATTAATCTAAATTAGAATAGATTGGCAGCCTCAAGTAATTAGTTAGTTCGGTAGTGTGAGCAAAGAATCTTGTTAGGGTGGAGAGTTACCTCTTGGCTATGCTTTATCATTGATTATTTCTTTTATTACATTTTGTTTTCTTTTAATTTTGCTTAAATTAATTCTAAACCCCCCTTTTTATTTAATTGTATAAATTCAACATCAGTGTGAGTAAGCCGTGTCTCTGTGGGATCGACCCTTGCTTATCACTGTACTAGTTTTAGTGTAAAGAACTGTGAGGTTAAATTTGGCGTATCTAACGACATCGTCAAATTTTTAACGCAGTTGCCGGGGACAAGGCAATAGCGAACACTGATTTTGAATTCTTGTATTAATTAAGAGTGCTTAATTTTGTTTATTCTTTGCTTTCAGGTATATGTCAGACGACGAATTTCAATTCCGATTGAAAAGAATCAGAGACTTTTGCAAGGAATTCCGAAGGGAAGACGTCGAAGCCTCCAATCAGGGGGCACTGGAGAAAAATTCAGTCCATACCATCTCTTTGAAGGAATACAATTTGTTGGTTCAAATCTTGGCTTGGGCAGAAAAACCAAGTTGGGCCAAATGTAAAGGGAGCCCAAAACAAAAAGCCACCTTAATCTAACTAAGGGCCCGCAAGAGAGAAATACGAACCCACGGCGCGGCCCAGTCCAATCCAAAGAGGTACGTTTCCATCAAAACCAACGAAGGCTACCGACGCCAACAAAACCTCGCCAGACTACGCTGGACCCAACCATATTACGCGAGACCCCACCGCATCCCACCGAACACCGACACACCCTGCTTGGATCCCGCCAAGCTCCGCCAGACCATGCCGGATCCCGCCTTGCCCCGTCGTGTCGCGCCGGATCCCGTCATACACCGCTAGACCAACCCGGACCCTGTTGGATCCCGCCTCGCCCCGTCGTGCCCTGCCGGATCCCGCAAAAGAGCACCGTATTTAGCGGACGTTCGTACATATTAATTATTGTCTATTTCTCGCTGTAGAAACCGAAGGTCACCCATGCACAAGTGAACCCACACACACTAGATCATTTGATTATGTAACTCCTCAGTGGGAGCTGAAAAGCCCCTCCCGAACCAAGCCCAATCGACAGTGTTAATGAGATTGTTAACTCCGCACTCATGACACGAGACTATGCATAGAGATAGATGTGATTGAAAAAAGAAGGGAAGAGGCGCGCGCGAAGATGGCCATATACAAGCAAGCTGCGGAAAGATACTATAATAAAAAAGTGAAAATTCGCAGATTCCTCGAACGAGACTTAGTATTACACAAGGTTGTCCAAAATACTAGGGAACAAGGAGCAGGCGTCCTGGGACCCAACTGGGAGGGACCATACAAAATAGCAAAACAAGTCCAAGCAGCCACCTACTGCCTAGAAGAGCTAGATGGTACACCAATCAAACACCCATGGAACGCCGACCATCATCGCAAGTATTATCAGTAAAGTTTAACAATTGTGTGCTCTTAGAATTTTCCTTTAGAATGTTTTAGGGATTTCTGTTAGTGTGCTTTTAAAGATTTCCCTCAACGTACTTTGTAAGACTTCAGTTCGTAAATTTCAATAAAATCATGATTTTCCCTTATATGTTTCTTTGAGTTAATTTTATTTTCTTTTTACAACACCTAAAAGAAAAACAAGGGGGAAGGAAGGGAGCAAGGCCCGAAAAAGCGGAACCCTGCCACATTCCAACGACCCTAAAAAAAAAAAGCCCGCAGAGCAAGAAGCCAAAGGCTAAAAAGACTCACCTACGGGCGAGAAAGCAAAGACCGGAAGAGCGGGATGCCGCCACCTTCCGGCAGCCTTCAAAAAAAAAAAAAAAAAGAAGCCCGCAGAGCAAGAAGCCAAAAGCTAAAAAGATTCCCCTACGGGCGAGGAAGCGAAGACCGGAAGAGCGGGATCCCGCCACCTTCCGGCAGCCTAAAAAAAAAGCCAAAGGCTGAAAAGACTCACCTACGGGCGAGGAAGCGAAGACCGGAAGAGCGGGATCCCGCCACCTTCTAGCAGCCTAAAAAAAAAGCCAAAGGCTAAAAAGACTCACTTACGGGCGAGGAAACAAAGACCGGAAGAGCGGGATCCCGCCACCTTCCGGCGACCTTAAAAAAAATATATATATATATATAAAATAACAATAATAATAATAATAATAATAATAATAATAATAATAATAACAATAATAATAATAATAATAATAATAATCCTAATAATAATAATTGTTGGTGTGGAATTTGAACCAACGCCAAGATCTGTATCTCTAGCTTGTGATACAGCAATGAACAGGAAGACACGGTGGGGAACAGTAAAACATCGATAGATTTTCAAGTAGTTCGACCCTCTTCCTGAGTAATAGTCTACGTCCACTGTTTATGGAATTTCTTATAAAGTGTTTTATAGAGTATTTTTTCCGTTGTTTCTTCCAACCCCCTCCTCTTTCTCCTCTTCTTCCTTTTATAGGCTTTTCGGAGGAGAGAGAGAAGGTCGCATTAATGACGCCTGACACATTATCCCCTAAAATTCGGGATTAGGTGACCTTAATAGACAGTCAACCATACCCTCCCTGAATTTTAGGAGTGGGTTACCAACTAACTACCCACGTACATCAGAAACGGGACGTCTACAGTACCTGTCAGACGTCTTCATCATCGGGGTTAATCAATCAGTACTATGCAGGCTTCAATCTTCGACCGGGGATCTCCAGCTCCGCGGGGAGACCTCTGGCTCGACAGATCTTCTACTTTCTTAGCGGTTATCATTGTAGGTCTAGCTCGTCCTCGGGCTATATGGGTTTCCGGCTTAACTGTCCTTCTCCGAGGACCTCGCTTCAAGTCGGGGTCCATCTCCAGTGGTGCCCCCCCACTCACACGCTCGTGGATATAAGTTCGAGGGTGATCTTCGACGACCCTCGCTCCTGATGCCGTTGATGTTGGATCCCTTGATGACGTGGCGATGCCGCGCTGTCACTTGGGCATTCTTTCCCGAGGTTGCTTTCTATCGGGGGGTTAACCCCGATGCTAGTACCTCGAACGAAAATCAGCTTATAACATCTGCCCCCAATCCCCGAGGGCACGTGTCACGCCCTCTGGGATTCCTTCTTTGGGACGCTTCTCTGCTGAAAAGCCGCACTGTTTGAGTGACGGGCAGTTAATGCCCTGACACACTTTTTGAGACTCTGCCTTTTCCGATGGCATGTGCTGACGTCACGTAATAATTGCTTTTCGTCGAAAATCCCTGGCCGTTAGATGATGATGGGAAGATTTCCATCTGACGCTCTAAAAATGCGCTCGGGGTTTTATGGTGAAATGACGCAAAGGGACTTCACCTCTTCGCCTCCTCACCTTGCCTATAAATTCTTTCCCACTTCCTATTATCCGAACTTTTGCTTAACTCGCTATTATTCTCAAAACTTCGAGCTCAACTTACCTCTTGACATTTCTACGAGCAAGCTCTAAAGTTTTCGGCGTTCTGCAACTTCTTCCTGGCGCTCTTCTTTTCGAGTTTTCGAAGCCTGAAAGCTTTCACCGGAATTTTCCTTCATTGGCCCGTTCAATATCGGTAAGCTTCTCGAACTCGTCGTCGTTGAGTTTTTCTGTTTGGGGTTCCGGGATGTCTGACCGAAGCGCTCTTCTTTTATCAGACAAGATGTCTGACCACTCGACGTCGTCCTTTTCCGGCGCCTAATTTGGGTCTGCGCCTTCATCCGAGTGCTCCGACCCTTCGCCACCGGCTTCGCCTGCGGCTCCCTCACCACCACCGGCCCCGACAGCGGCAGCAGGCACGAAGAAGAAGAAAGGAGGGAAGGCGAAAAAGACTTCGGCCACTCCTACCTCATCTGCAGTGCCACCGGCGAGCGGCCTGGGCTCGCAGTCCTCGGGAGCCGCAGCCACAACACCGTCTAACCCCTCGGCTTCGGGCTAATAGGTGGTCGAAGCGACGCCCGTTGTCCCGAGGAAGACCTCAGTCGCTCCGCAGCCGCCGCCCGATGCCCGAACGATCATGGCGGATGAGCCCGTGATAGAGTCTCCGTCTCCCACCATCGCCGCGGAGGCCCGAATCTCTAGCTGCTCCCGGAGCGACGTGGAGCACATTCGGGAGCAGTTTTACTTGCCGGAGGACATTGCCACCTGGGCGATGTCCCGAAAGGAACGCTCCAACCGCCCACCTATTTCTCGGGTAGCCTTCAACAAGGCTATGATGAAACACGGGGCTCGGCTCCCGCTGCACCCCCTAGTCCGCGGGGTTCTAGCTCACTGGGGACTAGCCCCGAGCCAACTCAACCCCAATGCCTACAAGATAATGGCGGGGATGCACATCCTGTGGAGGATGTGGTTTGAGGCTGACCCATCGGTGGAGGAGGTCTGACACCTATACAAACCCTCCTCCAAGAAATTCGAGGTGGGCTACTTCTTCTTGGCACCGTGGGAGAAGAAGAAGGCCCTGATGACGAACTTGTCATCATCCTGCGAAGGATGGAAGGACAAGAATTTTTGGGTCGGGGGGAACTTCGCCTTTTTAGCTCCATAGAGGGAGCAAGGCCCGTCCCGAGGAACTATAATGTTCTTGGTAAGTACTATCCTTGACGTTCCCCCTTTTGTTTCACTTCACGCTATTTTTACTAACATGGTTCCGTGCTCAGAGACCTTCCTCCGTACCTCGGTGACTCGGGAGCAAGCCGAGCGCATCGCGACAGCCCTTGCTTGTCCCGATGAGGGCCGAGACGTCCGGGCTCTCGTCACCGAGGACAACCTGGTGGAGTACGGGTGGATCTCCACTCGGATGGAGTTGGACCTGGACTAACTCTGCGGACAAAAATCGGCCCCGAAGAAGGCGAAGGCTAAGGTGTGGCCTTCGACCCAGGCCGGGCAGGCGAAGACTGATGCTCCTCGGTCGCCAAAAAGAAAAGTCCCGGCCACAACCTCAAAGGAGGCCGCATCTCCTAAGTCTGCGACTCTACCGCCTCCAACGGCGAGACTCGGGGACGAAGAGGAACCATCCGAGGGGCCTCAGCGATCGCGGATGGAGTCTAGGTCGACTCCTGAGGTCGCTCGCCCCGCAGCTTCGGGCGAGGGAGTGAAGTCTCCTCAGACTGGGGCGATGTCAATTGCCAAGGACTCCGAGGTGCCTATGAGCACGCCCGTCCAAGAGTCTGAAAAATCACAAGTGCCTCGGGAGATTTCCCCGAGGACGGTCCATGAAGGAGTCATGTTTGGTGAGGTGGCTCAAAAGGCGTTCGTGGCGACGGAGGAAATTTTTCGCGAACCTCCTCCGGTAGCTCCTAGTCCTCCACCGGCCCTGGTCCGAGATCCTCTGCTGAGCATCGGGGAATTCGTGGTGGAGCAAGCCGATCCCTTCGGGCCGGTCTCTCCACTGGGGCAAGCGACGGCCGCTGGGCCTTCGACTCAACCCCTTTCAGGGTCGCACCGTTCTGCTCCCATCGTCCTCGACGACGGTAAGCGATTGCCCTTTTCGCAAATCTATTGTATTTATTTCAATGCTAGTCCGATACTAACTTGTATATTGTCTGCTGATGAGCTTTTTGGGATGCCTTCGAAGAACCGGACTTCTTCGAAGTCGACGCTTCTGTGTTGATATAGTTCCTGGCCCGCCCCAAGAAGTCAGCATACACCTGTGGAGGTTTTTTGCTGATAGAGAACGCGAAGGGAGTATCTTCGCGCACCGCGGAACTCGCGGCTAAAAGCAAGGCATCTTCGGATAAATGCCCCACCTCTATAGTGGCCTTAGTAAACTGTTGGAGCCAAGCTTTGAGGCTTTCGCCTTCTACCTGCTTGACTCGAGAGAGGTATGCCAGGTTCTTGAGGTGTCTACGACCTCCCAAGAACTGTGCGGCAAATCTCGTTCTCAGATCCTGCCAACTCCCGATTGAATTGGCTGGGAGTCGATACCACCATCGGCGGGCTTCTCCCGCAAGGGTGGTGTCGAAGAGTCTGCACCTGATGGCTTCAGAATAGCCATAAGCGCGAGCCCACGAGGAGTAAATCCCAGGTGGTTGGAGGGGTCCCCGCTTCCATCGAACAGGATAACCTTCGGCAGTTGCGACGGCTCGCCTAAGATCTCGTGAAGGCGCTCAATCTCCGCGGGAGAGAATTCCTGGGTTCCCTAGGTCTGCCGGCTAGTAGCAGTGGTAGCCGACTCCTCACGGAGACGCTCCCGCACTGGAAGTCGCGCACATTCGGTACGGATTCCAGCATGTGTAGGAGCGTGCCCCGCGGTGCCCCGTGGCAAAGGGCCTAGCCTATTAAATACCGACCCGGGCTGAACCGGCGCCTCGCCTTCGGCCGCGGGGCGCGAAGGTCCCGCTGGGTCAGCCGGTAACTGTGCTCCTCTAGAGCGGATGGTGGACTTCTGAGCCGGCGCATTCCTCCGACGGCAGGAATTATAGGCCTCGCGAGCGAGATCGCTACCCGAGTCCTCATCAAGAGTTGCAGTGACGTTGCCTGCGGTCCGGAGGTTGGCGGCTGCGTCGTTAGCCCTACGCCGTGCTCGGTCAGAAGTGGCGGTGGGCTTTGGTTATGCACCAAAGTCTCTACTAGTCCGGTCATTCTTGCCATGGATTCCTCCATGCGCCAGATTCGATCTTTGAGCATTTCCTGCTCGGAGGTTAGGGGATTCTTACCGGTGCTTCTCAGGTTGGGCGCCATTTGATCTCCGATCAGTTAGCGCGATAGCCAACAGAGAAGACAGGAAGAGATTAGTCACAGGATCGGAAATTAAAAACCCAGGCCCTCCTTCTAGCGCCAAGCTGTTGGTGTGGAATTTGAACCAATGCCAAGATCTGTATCTCTAGCTTGTGATACGGCAATGAACAGTGAGACACGGTGGGGAACAATAAAACACATGTAGATTTTCAAGTGGTTCGACTCTCCTCCGGAGTAATAGTCTACGTCCACTGTTTATGGAATTTCTTATAAAGTGCTTTATAGAGTATTTTTACGTTTTTTCTTCCAACCCCCTCCCCTTTCTCCTCTTCTTCCTTTTATAGGCTTTTCGGAGGAGAGAGAGATCTTCTACTTTTTTAGCGGTTATCATTGTAGGTCTAACTCGTCCTCGGGCTTTATGGATTTCCGGCTTAACTGTCCTTCACCGAGGACCTCGCTTCAAGTCGGGGTCTATCTCCGGTGGTGCCCCCCCACTCACCACGCTCGTGGATATAAGTTCGAGGGTGATCTTCGACGACCCTCGCTCCTGATGCCGTTGATGTTGGCTCCCTTGATGACGTGGCGATGCCGCGCTATCACTTGGGCACTCTTTCCCGAGGTCACTTTCTATCAGGGGGTCATCCCCGATGCTAGTACCTCGGACGAAAATTAGCTTACAACAACAACAACAGCAACAACAACAACAATAATAATAATAATAATAATAATAATAATAATAATAATAATAATAATAATAATAATAATAATAATAATAATAATAATAATCGCGGGAGAATCCGTATATATATGAACGACCCTGGCGTTCTACAAGAAAACCGGAAAACAAAATGCTTCATAAAAATAAATAGCGAGCTGCCCATGCAACCGCAAAATACACCGTCCAAGCAGTGAGAAAAGTAGGCACACCAAAGAAAAATAAAAACCGTCTATATAGTTCGCGGAATAAACAAAAGCATTTATAAATATAAGCAGAAAAAGCTCAAGCTAAACGATGATGTCGCCGGCTTCAACATCATTCTCGGAGGCCGCCATGGGAGCATCAACGCCAAAATCATCCACGGCATAAGGAGGAAACAGGCTAGGGGAGTTGATCTAAGGAGTGGCACTCGGGACTTCGGCGTAAAGACCGCCAGTTCCGGAACCATGAACGAGCCGAGTAAACTGCACACTCGCCTTATATTCGTCCGCCGCCATCGTTGCTGCCTCCCGCAGTGCAACTTGGTGACGAATCACCATGTCATCCATCTCGCGCTGCAGATCAGTGACCCTCTCACGCTCACAATCGCGCAAGTCGTCCATCTTCTACAAAGAACTCTTGAGGTTCTTCACTAAATCTTTCTCCTGTTGTAAGGCGGTGCGAACCTCCTTGAGAACGGCAAGGGCCTTATCCCTCTCCCTTCGGGTCCGGCGGAGCTCCTCCTCTAAGCTAATGATCCTGCGCTCAGAAGCGTAGGTATTCTGGAGAAACTGCAAATAAATAAATAGTTAAATAAATAAAAATAGTAATAATAATAACGACAAAAATATATATATGTATATATATGTATATATACACATAAAAAATACTCACATCGCTCAAATGCCCATAAGTCGACACGGAGACCGAACGTGCATCACGGCCATACAAGTCTCCCTGCCGGTGAATGGCCGTGGGGCGTGAGAGATAGTCACGAATTGAGGCTACTACAACCTCAGTGGACGGAGCAGGGAAGCGGCTACGAGGCGAATTGTCTCCCGAAGTTCGCTCCTGACCAATGAGAGATGTCTCCCCAGAACCCTGTGTACGCCCCGCATCACAACGACGGGACGGAGACAGAGCGGAACCTCCAGAAGCTCGCTCCAAATGAGTCGGAGAAGTCTCCCGTGAACCCCGCGCACGCCCAACACCACGACGGCGAGACGGGGAATGCACATCATCCGACTGAAGGGAATCCTGCGAACGCTCGAAAAGTCAGTGCTTCTGACCATTTAGGGACGCCACCGCGACATCATCAGAAAGGGCCCGGGCCCTCTCAGCAGCCGAACGCTCCGAAGCCTGAGTGGACGACGGCCCTTGTCAGATTCGTTGCGGCGTTCACAGGAATGATCAATCGAAGCCATACCTACAAAAAAGAAAAAAGAAAAAAGAAAAATATATATTAATAATAATAAATAAATAAATAAAATCACATGTCGAGCAAGTGAATAAAAGCAGACTCGCGATCTGAGGCCGACAAAAATCCCAATACCATCGTAATGACCGGACAATAACCATCCTGCGCCATGCAATGAATCAAAATCGAGAAGTTGCGAATGGACTCACTCCCTAAGGTCACAACTCTTTGCCGTAATAATATTACCGCGGAGGACATCATCGAGAACACTGGGCTTAGGAAGCCGAACCTCACCAAACGAACACGGCGATCTACCCACACAAATGATCGGAATATAAAACCAAGAATTCTTCCACCGTTTGTCATTACTGGGAATTTCTCGGACTATCGCCACATGAGGATGGAAAAAATATGACCAGATCGACTGTTGAGTGTGGCACACAGCATAAAGATGAAAAAATTCATCCCACGATAGCTCCCCTAAACTCAGTCTCTGCCATAACATGAAACACCCAACAAACATCCTATACGAGTTTGGACTTAGTTGCAAAATACACAAATTCAACCTTTCTAGTAAGGTTTGCAATGCCGAATGAAGCGGAAGAAACGCGCCGCTACGTATCTGCTCCGCAAATATGCCCACAAAACCCGGCGGTGGACGGCTAACAACATCACCAGGCTGCGGTAGGCGTAGCTCGACCCAATCTGGAATGTGACATTCTTGACGTATTACCGGCAGCTGGTCCATGGTCACGTTACTTTGATAAGTATCGATCTTGTATTGATACGATCTCGAAGAGTCACTAGCAACCGACGCCGCAGGACTAAGAGGGACATTAGCCTGCCCAATCGGACCCTCTCGAGGAACGCCGCCAAACCTAGGCGGGAAAAAATCTGATCCCACCAGAGAAGGCGGATCACCACCCGTTCCCGCCACAGTAGCGGGAACCCTACCGAGCCTGGGCAGAGAAACGCCCGGAGAAGGCGGGATCCCACCGGATCCGCGGAGGTACACAGAACCCCGCCGGATCCCAGAGAAGTGCGCGGTACCCCGCCGGACCCAGCCGGGGCGGGCGGGACCCCGCCGGACCCCACCGGATCGAGCGGGACCCCGTCGGACCCCGCCATATCGGGCGGGACCCTGCCGGACCTCGCCGGGGCACGCGGCACCTCACTTATTTCTGTCAGAATAGGAGCGACCCCGCCGGGTCCCGCCGGAGTAAAGGGGACCCCACCGGCCCCGGATCGAAAATCGCCAAAGCCTACCGCCGCCGCTGACTGCCGACTGCGTCCAATACTGTGCGCTGTATCTGCCGCTGTATGAACCACCGACTCTGCCGAGCCCATTGCAAACGCGCTACCACCTTCACGATTGGCTCGGGGGCTCCAAGATTCTACCCACGTGCCAGCAGTTGCACCGACCCTCATTATCTTAGAAGCGTCATCATCCATGAGGTGCCTCACAAAAGTGGCAAGGGGGTCTATAGCGCACTCCTGCCCACGAGTGGGCACACTAGAAGAAAAGTCAACGGGACCATGGGGATTCGACAACCCCACATGAGCCAAGTTATGATAAGTCAGTTCGTTGGGCATGGCTGAATTTAACTCCTGAACAGTTGGCTGAGAAGGATTAGTAACATTGTCGTTTTGTCGGACACATAGTGTGCGCAAGGTATTCATGTTAAAAAGCATAGCAAGAGGAAGCAAGTCCTCATCAGTCGAAGACGAAGGAAAGTCTACAGTAGGGGCCGAAGGAAGAACAGATACCCCAGCCACCGAACCACGGGCACCTCCGTGTCCAACACTGGCCCCAACGCCACCACGAAGCATGGCACCGCGAATAGCGCGAGCACGAACTTCGCACCTCCTCTGAGACTCCACGCTTTCCTCGCCACTCTCCGCCTCTCTATAAAAACCAGTGGTGGCAATCCTGACAGCGCGGGGAGGATTCCTCCGTCTCCCTTGGACCACAGCAGTCGGCAGTGGGATCTCGTCACCATGAAAAGTATTGTGGGAAGGTTGCGGAGTTCGTGGCAACATGCCAAACAAATCATTGTCCTCATGAAAAGTAGCGGCATTAGGAAGAGCAATGCCTTCAAAATCCGGTACCTCAGGAAAAGGAGGCAACGATGGCTCCAAAGAAGCCTCTAATGGAGGATCCAAAGAGTTTTCCATCAACAATGACCAAGGCAAATTTGGGAGAAAACAGAAAATAACTCTATGGAAGGTAAAAAGGTAAGTGTTGAAAGAAATGAGATAACCTTTAGCCTTTGAAACTCCTCATTCGCTGTGTAATCTACAAGGCAGCAAAAAATCTTCCCGACGGCGCTCACTGTAAAAAGAGAAGCTATGATTTCAAATCCCACACAGTACATATCAAATCAACGTATCTGATTTAAAAAGACAGAAGAAAAACGTATAATTATTACGAAAGCGCGATAGGCGTGGAACAGAATTTCGTATAATCCGCCTGAGAAGTAAAAGTAAATCACCCATGACCCAGAGCATAACGGACGACATAATTTCCAGTCAGAATAAAATTTTTCTTAACTCGACATATTCTCATCGCACAAAAAATCGGGGGCTGGTGTTGGGTCAAATCTCGGCTTGGGCCAAAAAACCAAGTTGGGCCAAATGTAAAGGGAGCCCAAAACAAAAAGGCACCTCAATCTAACTAAGGGCCCGCAAGAGAGAAATACGAACCCACGGCGCGGCCCAGTCCAATCCAAAGAGGTACGTTCCCGTCAAAACCAATTGAGGCTACCGACGCCAGCAAAACCTCGTCGGACTATGCTGGACCCTGCCATATTACGCCAGACCCCGCCTCGCCCCGTCGTGTCCCGTCGAATCCCGCCAAGCTCTGCCAGACCACGCCGGATCCCGCCTTGTCCCGTCGTGTCCCGTCGGATCCCGCCTCGCCCCGTCGTGTCCTGTCGGATCCCACCAGAGAGCACCGTGTTCAGCGGATGTTCGTACATATTAATTATCGTCTGTTTCTCGTTGTAGAAACCGAAGGTCACCCATATACAAGTGAACGCACACACTGGATCATTTGATTATGTAACTCCTCAGTAGGAGTTGAAAAGCCCCTCCCGAACCAAGCCCAATCGACAGTGTTAATAAGATTGTTAACTCCGCACTCATGAGATCATTATGAAGACTTAAGGAACCATTCGAAGGGACAAGGAGTGGCCTATAAATCGGACCTTCCCGCAAACTGCAGAGGAGGACAAAAAAAAGACTAAGATAGAAGTGAGAGAGAGAGAGAGAGACAAAGTTGTGGAAAATCTTTGTATTTTATTTGTAATTTCTAGTTTAAGAAACCAGTGCGTGGCACAATGGACATCCCCAAGCTGGGATACCCGGTCACGTGCCTCACGTGTAGTTGGTACGAAATTTTGTCCCAACACAATTTCCTCACGCACCATCCGAATCAAGTGAGGAAGAGATGGCTAATCCCATTCAAAATCCAACACTCAAGGAGTTGGCGGCTCTAGTGCTAGATCAACAGCCACTATGTATCCAACTCCCAGAAACAGGTGTAGGCTTCGAGCTCAAGTCAGGACTCATCCACCTGTTGCCAAAGTTTCACGGGTTAAGTGGAGAAGACCCAAATATACACTTGACAGATTTTCACATAGTCTATGCAAGTATGAAGCCAGTTGGGGTGGCCGAAGAACAAATTGCACTCCGAGCTTTTCTATTCTCATTGGCTGATTCAGCAAAAGAGTGTTATACTATCTACCTTCTGGGTCAGTCACCACATGGATTGAGATGAAATGTCAATTCTTATAGAAGTACTTTTCGGTCTCAAAAGCAACAGCCATCCGCAAGGAAATATGCAGGATTCGACAAATGACTCAGGAGACACTCAAGAAATTGTGTGCAAGTTGTCCACATCATCAGATATCTGAACAACTCCTTATCTAGTACTTTTATGAAAGACTCTTACCAATGGAAAAGAGCATGATTGATGCAGCTAGTGGTGGTGCCTTAGTGAACAAAACTCCAGAGGCAGCAAGGCAATTAATTGCCAACATGGCAGCCAACTCTCAACAGTTTGGTCATTACCGAACCGCTCCACAACGGGTTAATGAGGTTCAAACTTCATCTATAGAGCAACAATTGACCAACCTCACAACTATGCTATCACAATTGGCTAATGGCAACGCATTACAGACAAGAACCTGTGGCATCTGTGCAATGACAGGACACCCAACTGATATGTGCCCCACTCTGTAATCTGACACTGTGGAAGAAGCTAATGCATTAGGGGGATTTCCAGGTCAACCACTGTTTAACACCTACAACTCTTCGTGGAAAAACCACCCCAACTTGAGTTATGGTAACCAACAGCATCAAAACTTTTCACAAGGAGCAATGAATGGTCCACCAGGGTACAATCAACAACGAAACCAACAGTACCAAAACCGCCAACAACTAGCTGCCGCTGGCAATACGTCGGTGGATGAGTTGATAAAAGCCTTGGTAACGGGTCAAACATAATTGCAACAGGGCCAAATCCAATTGCAACAACAATACACATAACTGGCCTAGAAGACTGATCTCCAGGCTCGAAAGACTGACACTCATCTCCAACTGTTGGAGAAACAAATAGGACAGTTGGCTACTTACTTCCATGAGCAAGATGGAAGCATAAGACTCGGGCAAACTACCATCACAAGCGGTGGTAAACCCAAGAGAGTAGGGCTGAAAATTAAAACCGAAGAAATCGAAAAACCGAAAAAATTAACCGAATTTTTTAAAAACTGAATATCAATTTTTGAAAAAAAAAATCAGTTTTTTAACCGAATAACCAGTTTTTAACTGAATAACCGAATTAAAATCGATTAATTAACCGAAAAACCGAATTGAAAAATCGAAAAACCGAATTAAAAAATCGAAAAATCAAAATCGATTATTAAACGAAAAACTAAATTAAAAAACCTAAAATTCGGTTTCGGTTAAATTCGATTTTCGCCCAAAAAAAATCGATTTTCGGTTATCAATTTCTAATAACCGAATATTCAGTTTCGATTAAAAAATGGCCAAAAATCTGATAACCGAAACCGGTTTCACCCTTACAAGGAAGAATGCAAGCGTTGTTGATGCGACCCTGGTCAACGTGCAATCTACCATCTTGGATCCCGGCGGTTTAATGGCGAAGATGCATTCTGAACGAGCCGAGTCCGAAGAGCAAACATGTCATTCAGCACGAGAAAAGGGTGAAGCCATCAAGACGAGCAATTGAGTGTTCGGAGAAGACCTTTATTTTTATTTTGTTATTTGAGTTATTTCTATGTAATTTCTATTTGAATATTGGGTCAGTAGTGTTTAGAATCTTTGGTAGTTGTTTGGAACACTTTAGAATTATTTAGAAACAAATAATATTGGTGAACCCGAGCCTTAGCCGATCGATCGCGGGGTTACAACCGACCGATCGGCTCAACAAGAGGATCACGAATGCAAACCAGAGGAAGCGCCGATCGATCGCGCCACACTTGCCGATCGATCGCGAAGAGCACCGATCGTTCGCCCCAGCTAGCCGAACGTTCGCGCGCGGGTGAGCGAAATTGGGCAGAGACGGCGCCGGTCGATCGCGAGACCAGCCGATCGATCGCCAAGATGCTGCCGATCGATCGCGCGCACACGAGGAAAGTCCGCTCCAGTTTTATTTTACGCGTTTTCTTTATTATTTTTGGTATTTTTCGAATTTTTTTGGGATATTTCCAAATTTCTTATTTATTTATTAGCTAAATTAGGGTTGTAAACTCTTAGCCTATTTAAAGGCCAAGTTCAATAAGAAAAGTAGACTACGTTATTTTGGCAAAACACCTTTGAGGTTTTCTTCCTGAGTTTGTCTCGGAAAACTTGAATCGTTCAAGTCCAACGCTTGACGATTCGCCTTGAACTTATCAAACAGCCTTCCGCAACCGTATGTGGCATTCCACAGTCCATAGGCTTATCAACGGCTATTCCGCATCCGTTGTGGCGTCGCAACAATCATCCTAACCGAGTCTTTGACGGGGTTTCTATCTAGTCCGTGTCGTGCAACAAGAAAACGATCGTCAACACCGGTTCTCGCTACGAGGATCGCATCAATTGGTATCAGAGCCAGGTTTTTTCTTGTTTGGATTATTTATTTTGAGTCTTTTTATTTTGTGTCAGTTTCGAGTCAAAAAAAAAATCAGTTCTTGTTTGTTCTTGTTGGTTCTCGAAATTTTCTGTCATTGATTTCTTGAACTATTCTTGTTTCGTGAATTAGTCTTTATCTTAGGGTTTATTGTTCTAATTGGATTCTTGAATTTCTTTCTTAAGATTCTTGAATCGTTATTCTTTCTTGAAATTTCGCTGAGTCCTAGGATTTTTCGTTGTCAATTCTATCTTCTTCTTTTCTTGTGTCTGTGACTTCTTGTGTCTGTGAGCGTCATACAAAAAAAAAAGAATAAAAAAAAAGAAGGAAAAGAGATAGAACGTACGGCATATAAAAAAAAAAGAAAAAAAAAGAAGGTTTGCCGTTAGTTAAAACAAAAGAAGTCACCTTGTGTTCTTAAGCGTTTGTGGGTTGTGTTGCGTCCGTGAACGTTTTGTGTTTGGTCGTTTAAAGTTCGAAACTCGTCAAGTTTTTCCATCGTAGTGTCTTGAGTACTTTCAAGTTTTTGAGAAACTTGGTGAGAATTTGAGAGGTAAAAAGGCACGAGTGGTGAGATTAATTGAGGGTAAAAGCCGATTGTTTGAGTGATAAACACGAGTGACATCTTGAGCGTTTTCATCCCTACGAGTGAAACACGTGAGGGAGCGTTGTGAGGTCCTTTTACTTTCAATTTTATACTAACCATGTCAGGAAGCGATAACGACGGGGCACGTGGCGAACGAGGGCAACCGGGAGAACAACGTTTTATGATGGAAGCTATCACGGGGCAGTTAAGGGCTTTAATGCGAGAGATGGAGGGAATGAGAGAAGAGATGGGGGAGATGAGTGGCGAACGTGGACATAGAGTGAATGTGGGACGAAGGGATCAAGCCTCTCCTCGACAACAACGAGCGCGACCACGAGAAAGGTGGGAAGACGTGGAAGACGAGTTCGAGGAGAACGATTATGATGAGGGACGACCCGATAGACGGCGGCATGATCAAGGACGTTTTCACAACCAGAGGGAGGATGATAATCTTGGGAGCATCAAGTCGAAGATCCCCGAGTTCAAAGGCAAAAACGATCCCGAGGCTTACTTAGAATGGGAAAAGAGGATCGAGAACATCTTCGACATCCACCACTATTCCGATAGAAAGAAGGTAAAACTCAAAGTCACTGAGTTTACCGAACATGCGCTTATATGGTGGGATCAAATGACTACAAACAGGAGAAGGAACCGAGAGCCACCCATGGAGTCTTGGGAGGACATGAAGGCTCTCATGAGGAAACGGTTTGTGCCGGCGCACTACTACCGAGAGATTCACAAGCGTTTGTTACGCTTGACTCAAGGAAACAAAAGTGTGGAGGATTATCATCAAGAGATGGAGCTATTGATGATCCGCCTCGGCCTAGAGGAGGATGTAGAGGTGACTATGGCAAGGTTCTTAGCGGGCATGAACACCGAGATCGCCAACGAAGTAGGGCTGCACCATTACATGGAGATGGAGGAATTAGTCCATAAGGCGATTCAAGTGGAGAAACAGTTCAAGTCGGGTGGAAGGAGAAGCAGATTTAGCGATCGAGCCGCTTGGAAATCTCCTAATCCCAAGAAGGAAGAGGAAAGTGTAGTGACTCCACCAAAACCGGAGAACAAGCCATCCAGTTCAACTCCAACCAACAACCAAGGTACCATTGAAAACTCTACTTCTCGAACCCGTGATATCAAATGTTTCAAGTGTCAGGGGCGTGGTCATATTGCAAGTCAATGTCCGAATACCCGGACAATGTTGATGAGGCCCAATGGAGAATATGAGACAGATGAAGAGGAGGAGAAGGATCGTGGGGAGGAGTTGGAAGTAGAGGAGGTCCGAGAGACACTTGGGTTAGTGGCGGTGACAAGGAAGGCCTTGAGCACCCAAGCAAAGAGCGAAGATGACGCGCAACGGGAAAATATTTTCTATGCGCGTTGCAAGGTGAAGGATAAAGTTTGCAGCTTAATAATTGACGGGGGGAGTTGCACTAATGCGGCGAGCGAGGCCTTGGTGGAGAAGCTATCACTACCAAAGATAAACCATCCCCGACCCTACCAATTGCAGTGGTTCAACGATAGTGTAGGCATGATGGTGACGCACCAAGTATTGGTGTCATTTCAGATTGGCAAGTACGAAGACGAGGTACTATGTGATGTAGTACCTATGGAGGCGACACACATCTTGCTTGGCCGACCGTGGCAATTTGACCGATGTGTTACTCACGATTGCTATACCAACAAATATGTCGTTCCATACAAGGGCAAGACGATTGCTCTAGTACCACTGACACCTAGCCAAGTCCTCGAAGACCAAAAGTTTCTTCAAAGTGAGCATGAGAAGAGAGAGCGTGAGAAAAGAGGGGCTGCTAGCGTGGGGAGTGAGCCAAGAGAAAGGGAACAAGGGAGAATGAGTGAAACACAGGGTGAGAGGAGCTAAGAAAGGGAGAGCAAACACTCAATCCAAGGAGAGGAAAGAAAAGAGAGTCAAAAGAAAAGTCTCTTCCTTAGAAAGTATGAGAGTTTTCCTATCACTATGTTTTCTCTTTTGCAGGAAGTCGAGAAGCATATGGTGAATACGAAGCAGTCCGAACTACTATTCTTTCGAGGCATCAAGCAGCCATTCATTCCGAAGTGTAATTATAAAAAGCATCACTATTCGGATTTGAGGCCAAATCCCTTTGAAGAGGAGGAGAATGATGCGACCCTGGTCAACGTGCAATCTACCATCTTGGATCTCGGCGGTTTAATGGCGAAGATGCATGCTGAACGAGCCGAGTCCGAAGAGCAAACATGTCATTCAGCACGAGAAAAGGGTGAAGCCATCAAGACGAGCAATTGAGTGTTCGGAGAAGACCTTTATTTTTATTTTGTTATTTGAGTTATTTCTATGTAATTTCTATTTGAATATTGGGTCAGTAGTGTTTAGAATCTTTGGTAGTTGTTTGGAACACTTTAGAATTATTTAGAAACAAATAATATTGGTGAACCCGAGCCTTAGCCGATCGATCGCGGGGTTACAACCGACCGATCGGCTTAACAAGAGGATCACGAACGCAAACCAGAGGAAGCGCCGATCGATCGCGCCACACTTGCCGATCGATCGCGAAGAGCGCCGATCGTTCGCCCCAGCTAGCCGAACGTTCGCGCGCGGGTGAGCGAAATTGGGCAGAGACGGCGCCGGTCGATCGCGGCATTCAGCCGACCGATCGCGAGACCAGCCGATCGATCGCCAAGGTGCTGCCGATCGATCGCGCGCACGCGAGGAAAGTCCGCTCCAATTTTATTTTACGCGTTTTCTTTATTATTTTTGGTATTTTTCGAATTGTTTTGGGATATTTCCGAATTTCTTATTTATTTATTAGCTAAATTAGGGTTGTAAACTCTTAGCCTATTTAAAGGCCAAGTTCAATAAGAAAAGTAGACTACGTTATTTTGGCAAAACACCTTTGAGGTTTTCTTCCTGAGTTTGTCTCGGAAAACTTGAATCGTTCAAGTCCAACGCTTGACGATTCGCCTTGAACTTATCAAACGGCCTTCCGCAACCGTTTGTGGCGTTCCACATTCCATAGACTTATCAACGGCTATTCTGCATCCGTTGTGGCGTCGCAACAAGCATCCTAACCGAGCCTTTGACGGGGTTTCTATCCAGTCCGTGTCGTCCAACAAGAAAACGATCGTCAACACCGATTCTCGCTACGAGGATCGCATCAATTGTACACTCAGGAATGGAAAGAAATTGGAAGAAAGGCCTCCAGCAAGCAAGCCAGAAAACAAAGATAAAGACAAGAAGCGCAACATCGAAAAGGAAAATGAGGTAAAAAAAATCTAACCATGTTCCTCATTATATAACACCACCTCTGTTTCCTAGCAGGTTAGCACCAAAGAAGAAGGAAGACAAGGTAGAAGTCAACATACCTTTGCTTGATGTTATCAAGCAAGTTCCTCGCTACGCCAAATTCTTAAATGATCTTTGCACCAACAAAAAGCGGCTATCGAGGAATGAAATGGTAAGTGTAGGTGTCACACCCTTTTTCTGTGACTTGTCGAGGGCGCCGAGAAGTGGCGGCCAAGACCCAAGCCCGAGGCAAGAGAACAAGCATTCTCCAAAGAGATGACATGCACGACAATGCGACATGCGAGACAGAACGGATGTGCGTGCACGGGAGGCATCCGAGCCAACAGGAACCTTTGTCCGGCACGGCAGTGTCGTGACAAGTCGAGTGTTTACAGGCTGGCACTCGAGACGGAAGCCGATGATGGACGAGTTGTGCGCGCAACGCGGCACAACGATGCGGCACTTGCGCGCGAGCGCAGAGCCATGGCGCAATAAGCACGGGCGGTGTTGACAGCGCCGGCACCGAGATGAGCAGGAGCGAAGACGAGGGACGGCAACCTTGCTAGCATGGTTCAGACAAACATGCAGCCTCGTCGGGACAACACGCAAGTAGGTCTTGCGTGTAAGTGCAACGTGGCATGACGACCACGAAATGCAGAGGCATGTAGCTCGGGTGAGTTGGCACCTAGAGCAAGAGCTTAGCGAGGCACAGTGCTAAGCAAGACTCGGCAAGACCAGGGGAAGAATGCCGAGGAGGAAGGAACGACCCACACGTGGCTCGCGCGCGGGCACGCCACAAGGCAGCATCAAACCGAACACAGCGAGAGTCGATGCAGCCATGCGCACAGCAAGGCAGCTGGGCTGTGCACATGACGCGGACCGATTGCTTTAAATGCGGGCCACGAAGGCCACGCATACCGGAGGATCAGGAAGCAATAGAACAAGGCCGAGGAAGGCGGCCTTGGTGCGGATCGTGGGTTCATGGCCGTTGTGAGGGGCGGTTTTGCGTGCATGACACGTGGAATGTGCGAGACGTTAGCGCACACCACGAACTGAGTCTCGCGGGACTCAGGCAGACAGGTGGCGACTCGGCCAGCATTCGCTGGTCAATAGCGCAACGGGCTCGCACCTTGCGGGCCACGCGGCACCAAGGGCGTGCACAACTCGGAAGAGTGGCGTCGGATGCGGAGACGTGGGATGTTGAAGCAACCAACAAGGCCGTTAAGTGGCGTGCGCGCACATCATGGGCCATGCGGCACCACGAGCACACACGGCACGCGAAATCAGCGCACACGAAGGGATGTGGCGCAACCACTGGAAGGACAAGCATGCAGACGCGCGAAGCTCGGACCACTAAGGTAGCGTGGGCGCGCGGATGCAGGAAAGACGCGGACGTGGGCGCGCAGAATGCGGACACGATGCGGGCGTGAGCACGCAGCATGCGGGACGACACCTGGCGCACCAGCGAGCAGGACACTTGGGCACGACGAGACGTGGTCAAGGCACGTTGGATAGACCAACGGAGCAGCGACGTGGGACACGTGGGCTTCATATGGGTGGTTGTGATGCACTAAGTGGGGGCACTTAGTGGGAGTTAGCTCGGCCAACTAATCCCTACGTGGCTGAGGGGTGTTCAGCCACATCGAGCCTATTTATAGGCAACTCTAGGCAAACAGAAAAGAGAGGCCTAAGGGAATAGGCAAGGTCTCAACGGGTTGGGATTAAGGAAACCACTACGGAATAAACTGTGAGTGGGAAACACTCTCGGGTTCCACTAAGGGTCGGGTTGGAAAACAACTTGGGAAACACTTGAGGTGTCGAGTGTTAGATCCTCGCCTTGTGCCTAGATCGAACGTAGGGTTGTATCCTTATAGTTGTGCAATACAATAAAAAGGTTGGAGCTCGACTCCGTAATATGCTTGTGTGCTTTATATACTTGATGTACTTGGTGCTCCATTGAAGATAACTTGTAGCCAGATTCAGGACAACGCAGCAACACTGCTTGCAAGGCCATCGGCGTTGCGGGCTTGAGTAGGGATTGGCGGAATCGGGTGCTCGGAAGAGTTCGATTTTCGGTTGCCATCACTCGGCAGTTTTTGGTTATCGTGTTATGGGGCGCGATAGCGTGCATGGTTTGCGGTACAATAGCCCTCTCTATCGGCTGTTGCTACATCGAGAAAATTGCCGCGTGACAAGTGGTATCAGAGCCGCGTTTAGATCCAACGTTGCAAGTTATGAGTGGCCAAGACGAGTTGCATCGACGAGCGAAAGCTCTTTGCTCATCCGGGGTGTGAGCAGGCCGTCGGGCGGAACAGTTTCTCCGACTTCTGAAGCGGAGGCGATCAACTCTATCTGCGGTAGTGGATGCGGTTTCCATGCTGCGAACATCAACAATAATGAAGGAAGGCACAGCAATTCAATCCTCTGCTAAGATCCAACCATTGCTGCTCAGGACGGGGATGTCCCGAGAGCAACCTCAACTGAGTTTGAGACCGAGGTAGCGGAACCATTCACTGCTAATGAGACGTGCATGGGGAGGATGCTGTCTGTGAAGATCGAGAGCACGGAAGAAATGTCCGTCGACGAGAGAAGGCCGATGGACTCAACCATCTTGAGTTGGGACGCCGAAGGATTCGCAAACGGCTTGTTCATAAGCTATCTGTTATGCAGGGGTCCACACTACTCATGGACGTGTCCATGGGAGGCGAAACTCTATTCCAAGCTCACAATCGATTTGGAACGTGACGCGAAGACAAGCGTTCAGATGGAGTTTGATGCAGCGGGGGCATCAATCTCACTAGACGAAGGAATGGAATGTTCCTTCGAGTCCAATGATGGTGCGGACGAGAACGGATTGACGGGGGAAGACGCCGCAACGGAAACCCAGACACTAGATTGCTTTATTTGGTTGGGGAAGCACGGATCGTGGGAATGTCCTTACGAGGGACGGGTCTACGACCTAGAAATCCAATTTAGACAGAAGCGACACGGTGGTGCATTATCAGATGGATCGATGGAGATCGATGACCAAATCAGTAGCGAAGAACTACCTTGCTACATTTGCGATGGTGATCACGTGGAGGACGAATGTCCAATTCGTCTAAGGGTGGATGCAGTTCTAGAAGCGGAGGAAGCACAAAATTCTGCTAACCTGGAGCAGGAAGGGGCCAAGGCGAGTCCAGTCTTGACTCCTCCATCACATTTCTAGTCTCACAGGGAGAAACCTCGTCGGCCAGCTGACTATGAAGGCACAGAACGATGTCCATTTGCGCAATGCCGACAGAGGGAGACTAGGGGCATGCTTGCTGGGGGCGTGCGATGATGATGGAAAGAAGAGAAGTGTGACATGGCTGGGAGGCAGATTTGATGAAGCACGGGCAAGTCGGGAGAGACGATACTGCCACCAACAACCAACGATGTGCTAATCAACGAGGGGCTGCCTTAGATGATGACGAGCAGATGATCGACTTCTCAAGTGACTAAAGTGGGAGAACTGAAGTCACAACAAGCAATCGGTCCGCGTCATGTGCACAGCCCAGCTGCCTTGCTGTGCGCGTGGTAGAGAACATCAAGTAAATAAAGCACACAAGCATATTACGGAGTTGAGCTCCAACCTTTTTATTGTATTGCACAATTATAAGGATACAACCCTACGTTCGATCTAGGCACAAGGCGAGGATCTAACACTCGACACCCCAAGTGTTTCCCAAGTTGTTTTCCATCCCGACCCTTAGTAGAATCCGAGAGTGTTTCCCACTCACGGTTTGTCCCCTATTGGATTCCCAACCTGTTGAGACCTTGCCTATTCCCTTAGGCCACTCACGGTTTGTACAATCGCAGACATCAAAGGAATACTATGCCTCCCGCACCTTGAACGATGCACAACTCAACTACTCCACCACTGAGAAGGAATTATTGGTCGTTGTCTATGCCCTCGAGAAATTCCGATCATATCTCTTGGGCACCACGGTAACTGTATTCTCTGATCATGCTGCATTGAAATATTTACTAACCAAGAAGGAGGCCAAACCTAGATTAATACGGTGGATCCTTCTTCTACAAGAGTTTGATTTGCAGATAGGAAAGGAAGCAAAAATTCTGTGGCCGACCTTCTGAGTTGTCTGGTCCACGAAGAAGACATATTACCATTGAAGGACAACTTACCTGATGAACAACTATGGGCCATGCAAAGCTTGGAAACTCCGTGGTTTGCCGACCTTGCAAACTACGTGGTCACAAAGGTGGTGCCATGACATCTATCCAAGGCACAACGAGACATACTCAGAAGTGAAGCCAAACATTACATTTTTGATTTGCCCTATCTTTTCAAGATTTGCCCTGATCAGGTGATACGAAGGTGCATTCCCGACACCGATTTCCATTCCATTCTAACCTTATGTAACTCTGAAGCCTGTGGTGGAGACTTTGGGACCAAATGAACGGCGTGTCGAGTACTGGATTGCGGCTTCTATTTGCCGAGTCTTTTTAAGGATGCATACACCTTCTGCAAAGCATGTGATCGATGCCAACGGACAGGTAACATAGGGCATAATGACCATATGTCTCAACTTTCCATATTAATTGTTGAAATTTTTGATGTTTGTGGCATAGATTTCATGGGCCCTTTTCCTAACTCTTTCGGCAATCTTTACATCTTACTAGCTGTAGATATTTCGAAGTGTGTGGAAGCAATCGCCACCCGCACTGACGATTCTAAGGCGGTTGTATATTTTATCAAGGCTAATATGTTTGCCAGGTTTGGTCTATCACGGGCCATAATTAGTGACAGGGGCACACATTTCTGCAATTGATCCTTCGAAGCCCTTGTCAAAAAGCATGGAGTCACCCATAAGGTCTCTATGGCCTACCGTCCGCAAATAAATGGTCAAGCGGAGGTTTCCAGCTGGGAAGTGAAGACGATCCTGGAAAAGACAGTCAACCCGTCTCGCAAGGATTGGTCTCAAAAACTCGATGAAACAGATCGGCATGTCACCTTACCGTATGGTCTATGGGAAGCCATGCCACCAACCAGTCGAACTCGAACATAAGGCATGGTGGGTTATCAAGCAATGCAACATGAATATCAACGACGAGGGTAATGATAGGAAGTTACAGCTGTAGGAATTAGAAGAGATTAGGAATGATGCTTATGAGAATGCCCATATTTACAAGGAAAAAACTAAGGCACTTCATAGCCAAATGATTTCCCACAAAGAATTCAATGTCGGGCAAAAAGTGCTTCTCTACCACACCCATTTTTGGCTATTTTAAGGTAAACTTCGATCTCATTGGATTGGTCCCTTTATTATAATAAAAGTTTACCCTCATGGTACAGTTGAGATACAAAGTGTAGAGAGTAACAAGATTTTCAAGGTCAACGGGCATCGGTTAAAAGCTTACTTTTAGAATATGCCCGTTGAAGAGATTCACGAGGTGGAATTGGCCTCACCGATATATACAGAGGAGTGAAAGCTGTATTATGTCGGGCTGACAACGTTAAACCAAGCGCTGATTGGGAGGCAACCTAACAATTAGGCTAAAAAAAAAAAAAAAAAAGGCGCTGTGGCGCACAATTCCCCCTCGTGCAGCCCTTCTCCGGGTATCCGGCCGTCGGCCTCCTCCTCGCCCTGCCACACACGACCATCCGGCGTCTCTTAGGTAACCCCACCCCACCTTTGTGATTGGGTTCACCCGCCTTTTTGGGGCAGTTCATTGACTTTCACCGTTGGTCATTGCACGTCTGTTTTGTGCGTTACCTTTGTGGATTATTGGTTTGGGTGGATTTTTGTGGGTGTTTGTCGTCCAACATGCAGAACAAAAGAATGAAGCTGCCGGCTAATCGGGGTTTGTCTTCACGCCCATTAACCCAACCTCGGCAGGACCCGTTGGACGATGATTATGATGCTGATCATTTTACTAGCCGCGACGCCTCGAATGTTTATCGTCGCCTTGTCGACAAAAGCACTTCTATCGCGTCGCTCGGGAGCGGGTTCTCCTCGTTTACGCTATTCTCAATGGCTTACATTTTGATATTGGATGGGTTATTTGTGACAATATCATCCACATCTCCAAAGGGTCAACGACGAGCGGATTGGCATGCCCGACGATCATTACCACCCTCTGCCTCAACGCGGGTGTTGTGTGAGAATTAATGCCGTTGACATAAGAATTTATCTTGTGGCATTCGCTGACTTATCGAACGGACTTTCCGCGACCGTTCGAGCACCAATCGATCCACCATCGAGCCTAATTCCGTAGACGATCCGTAAACAAACGTGAATCACGAGCTTAACGCGCGCGGTTCATATCAATTGGTATCAGAGCACAGTGAGATGGAGATTGCTATGATTAGGGCCAATGTTGAGGAGGATCGAGAGGCCGCATTGGCAAGATTTTTGGCGGGTTTGAATGTAGAGATCGCTAATCATATCTTCGATTTGAAGAAAGGAAAGTTAGGTAATAGTTTCCCACTGACGTTACCAAATTCTGGCAAAACAGTTAATTGTGCCCCAAGAACAACACCTCTTTCACACGGTTTATTTGCACATTCATGCACAGGGATATAAAAATATGATCACAGAATTAAAAATAAATGTATTAAAAATAAATACGATCATACAATACGTCATACAATATTGTTTTTAATCCACAGACGTCACTTTTAAAGGATGAGAAATCGGAAATAACATAATAATCACGTATGAAATGCTAAAAACTTTGAAGGGGCATAACTTTTCGCTCGGTTGACGGAATCGGACGTTTGATACATGAATTCCATGTAACTTTTCGAGATCTACGCAATGGCAAACTCCCGAAGGGGGTTTGTCCAAGTTTCGACCTCAAAAAACGCTGTTTTCAGGTTTAATTTTAACTTTTCTTCGTTTCATGCAACGTTCAAAAAATTTCAAATGCACGATTCCATTACCATAATCAATTATTTTTAACATATTTTTCTACGGAATAACATCTTTTCATATGTATATTGTGTTTGTCATTCGAAATTTTGCAAAATTAACACTATTAAACGCACCTACCCAGTTTAAGGAAAAAATGAAGACAACTAAATCAAAAACAAAATACTTGGTTGAATGGTTAAGTATCCATTTTACTATGTTCAAGGTTATGGTTTCAATTCTTGGTGAAAGCTTTTTCCCAAACGAATTTAGTGATATAGTAATGTTAAGCATTCACTATATTTTTTGTCATTGCAAGGTTGAGAGTTCAAATCTTGTTAGAAGGCAAATTTTTGCAAGCAATTTGTATTTTTTTATTACATCATCAAATTTACGATTTTACAAAGGCAGAGTGGTACAACCTCCCTACACCCGCGGCGTCCTCGGCAGCAACAAGCCGCGTCGAACACCGCGAGCGCTCCCCCTTTTAATCCGAGGCTACCCGAGGGACCAAGCCGAGCACAACCATTGCCTTGGGGGAGTCGGGAAGGCAAAGGCGAGCTCGGCACGCCACGCCGGAAAAGTCGCCGGAAAATTGTTTCCGGCGGCCGGCGGTGGCGGCAGTGGGCCGGCGGCGGTCGCCGGCACGCCCGCCCACCCCTCCCACGCAAGGTGGGCGGGAGTGGGTGGGGGC
>CM030880.1:1527226-1571247 GCA_018132145.1 Boehmeria nivea var. tenacissima
AAATGAAGAAGTTAGTTTTTAGTTCAAAGAAAATTTGTGAGTTTTCTCTCATTTTCTCTCTGAGACGTTTCTCAGAACTCGAATCGATCAAGGCGAATCCTTGACGATTCTTCGAAGAACTTATCGAACGGCTATTTCCCGCAACCGTTTGTGGCGTTCCACAATCCCCGACTTATCAACGGCAATTTCGCAACCGTTGTGGCGTCCCTTCGAGCATCCTAACCGAGTCTCCGACGGGGTTTTTATCCAGCCCGTGCAATCCGACAAGGAAACGATCGACAACATCGGTTCTCGTCCAACGAGGATCGTATCAAGTGGTATCAGAGCTTCGGCTTTTTCTTGTTGGAATTTAACTATCTTTCGTTTTTCAATTTCTGATTTTCATTCTTCATTCTTGTGTGGTTCTTGAAATTATTCATCGTTCTTGAACCGTCATTGAATATCGAGTGTGTTACGTGTTCTTATTTGCATCCAGTGTAGAAAAAAAAAAAAAGAAAAAAAAAAAGAGGAAGTTCGGCCATTACAAAAGAAATGCCGGCCATTTACAAAAAAAAAAAAAGAATAGGAAAGCTTGTTTGATTGAGTATTGTTCACCATTGTTTTCGTTCTTGTGTTTTGCGGAACGCTCTTAATACATTTTGCGGGTTTTGGTCTTTGAAAGTCCCACATTTGTAGGAATTGTTCTTGAGTACATTCGAGTTCGTCGAGAAAACCTTAGTGAGAAATTTGAGTGGAAAAAGGCACGAGTGGTGAGACTAATCGAGGGTAAAAGCCAATTCGAGTGCTAAACACGAGAGACGTATCGAGAGTTCAAATTCTTCCGAGTGAAACACGTGAGGGAGTGTTGTGAGGTCCAATTTTTCTGTTGTTTTTCTAACCATGTCAGGCAGCGGAGAAGACGGAGCACGAGCCGAGCGTGTTAGGCCAGCGGATAACAACATTGTGATGGAAGCGCTAAGAGGCCAAATGCAAGCTCTAATGCGTGAGGTGACGCATATGAGAGGAGAAATGGGTGAGATGAGGGCGGAACGGGAGCAAGGGGAGAATGAAGGAAGAAGGAACCAAGCCGCTCCACGTCAGCATCGAGCGCAACCACGACGAAGGCGAGACGATTTAGAGGAAGAATACGAAGAGTATGATTACGATGAGGGTGGTCCCGACAGGAGGAGATATGAACAAGCTCGTCGGGATAATCGACGGGAGGATGACAATCTCGCAAGCATTAAGCAAAGGATTCCCGAGTTTAAGGGTCGGAATGACCCCGAAGCTTATTTGGAGTGGGAAAAGAAGATTGAGCATGTTTTCGACATACACCGCTACTCCGACCGGAAAAAGGTAAAACTTGCTGTTACTGAGTTCACTGAATATGCACTTACTTGGTGGGATCAGGTAGCAACCAGCAGGCGACGGAACAATGAACGTCCTGTGGAAACGTGGGACGAGATGAAGGCGATTATGAAGAGGCGGTTTGTCCCGGCTCATTATTACCGAGAACTTCATAAACGTCTGCTGCGACTGACTCAGGGTAGTAAGAGTGTGGAAGATTATCATCAGGAGATGGAGATGATCATGATCCGTCTAGGTTTGGAGGAGGATGAGGAGGTGACTATGGCTCGATTCATTGCTGGGTTGAATGTGGAAATTGCTAATGAGGTAGAATTGCATCACTACCTACAAATGCACGAATTGCTTCACAAGGCTATCCAAGTTGAGAGGCAGTTCAAGTCAGGGGGACGGCGTAGTAAGTTTGGTGAGCGAACCCCATGGAAGCCTTCATTTACCAAGCGTGATGACAAACCCACCTCGTTTCCACCCAAGCACGAGAGCAAACCATCCAGTTCTACTGCTCCCGCGACTCGAGGTACTACCGATAACACTTTTTCTCGCAATCGTGATATTAAGTGTTTCAAATGCCAGGGGCGAGGTCACATTGCCACACAATGTCCGAACAAGCGGACCATGTTGTTAAGGCCCGACGGCGAGTATGAAACAGAAGAAGAGGAGGAGGAAGAGCAAGAAGAGGAGACGGAAGTAGAAGATGTTAGGGAAACGCATGGGTTAATTGCGGTGACCAGAAGGGCGTTAAGTAGCCAAGCAAAAAGCTACGATGATGCACAAAGAGAAAATATCTTCTATGCACGGTGCAAGGTAAAAGATAAAATTTGTAGTTTGATCATTGATGGTGGTAGTTGTACCAATGTGGCAAGCGAGGCCTTGGTGGAGAAGTTGTCCCTACCATTGCTTAAGCACCCTCGCCCGTACAAATTGCAATGGCTCAATGAAAGCGGAGGAGTCAAGGTTACACACCAAGTGTTAGTATCATTCCAAATTGGCAAGTATGAAGACGAGGTACTTTGTGATGTTGTACCTATGGAGGCAACGCATTTGCTACTTGGCAGGCCTTGGCAATTCGATAGGCGAGCTACACACGACGGCTATACCAACAAGTACACCGTGCCATACAAGGGTAAATTGGTTGCTCTTGTACCATTGACCCCTAGCCAAGTTCTTGAGGATCAACGATTTCTTCAAAGTGAGATTGAGCGAAGGGAATTAGAAAAGGGAAACACCCTGAGTGAGAAGGGTAAACAACAAGAGAGTGGGGTTGTGAGTGAAACACCACGAGTGGAAAAACAAGAGAGAAACAAACACTCTAGCAACGGAGTGGAAAGAAAGGAGAGCAAGAAAAGTTTTCTTCTTAGACAACGTGGCCTTGAGAAGGCCTATCTTTCAGGCGAGCCAATGATTTTATTGGTATACAAGGAGGCTACCCTTTTTGCTAACGCACAAGGTGAGGAATTGCCTAGTGCTATTGTTTCTCTTTTGCAGGATTTTGAAGACGTAGTGGTAGATGAGATACCACCGGAGTTGCCACCCATCCGAGGGATCGAACATCAAATCGATTTCGTACCCGGAGCCACTTTACCAAATAGACCTGCCTACCGGGCCAATCCGGAGGAGACAAAAGAGCTACAACGGCAAGTTGAGGAATTACTTTCCAAGGGTTACATTCGGGAGAGTATGAGTCCTTGCGCGGTGCCTGTGCTACTAGTGCCAAAGAAAGAAGGGTCATCAAGAATGTGCGTTGATTGTCGAGCAATCAACAATATCACGGTAAAGTATCGCTTTCCAATTCCTCGTTTGGATGATATGTTAGATGAACTTCATGGTGCATGCATGTTTTCAAAAGTAGATTTAAAGAGTGGATATCACCAAATTCGCATGCGTGAGGGTGATGAGTGGAAAACGGCTTTCAAAACCAAACAAGGGTTGTATGAATGGTTAGTGATGCCATTTGGGTTGACCAATGCTCCTAGCACATTTATGCGGCTCATGAACCATGTATTGCGTTCTTTCATTGGTAAATTTGTGGTTGTGTATTTTGATGACATCTTGATCTATAGCAAGTCGTTGGATGAACATGTTTTACATTTAAAACAAGTTTTCATTGTGCTTAGACAAGAGAAATTGTATGCTAATTTACAGAAGTGTACATTTTACACCGACCATATTATATTTTTGGGTTTTGTTGTGAGTGCTAACGGAGTGCAGGTAGACCAAGAGAAGGTGCGTTCCATTCGAGAATGGCCAACACCATCTAATGCCTCACAGGTCCGAAGTTTCCATGGCCTAGCGGGATTCTACCGCCGCTTTGTCAAGGATTTTAGCACTGTCGCCGCCCCCTTCACTGAGGTAATGAAGAAGAACGTTGTCTTCCAATGGGGCGAAGAACAAGAACAGGCTTTTCAGGCAATCAAGGATCGATTGATCAACCCGCCGGTATTAGCCTTGCCTAACTTCGACAAACCTTTCGAAGTGGAGTGCGATGCATCAGGAGTTGGCATTGGAGCAGTTCTCATGCAAGATAGGCGACCCATCGCCTTCTTCAGTGAGAAACTAAGTGGGGCGACCTTAAATTACCCTACTTATGACAAGGAGATGTATGCACTCGTCCGAGCACTGGAGACGTGGCAACACTATTTGTTGGCGCGAGAGTTCGTGGTCCACACCGACCATGAATCACTCAAGTTCTTGAAGGCGCAACACAAACTCAACCGACGCCATGCTCAATGGATGGAATTCTTGGAACCTTTCCCGTACGTTATCAAATTCAAGAAAGGTAAGGAGAATGTGGTAGCCGATGCCCTTTCTCGCAGGTATACACTACTTTCAACTCTCACAACTAAACTTTTGGGTTTAGAACATCTTAAGGAAATGTATGCTAGTGACCCTGATTTTGCTGACATGTTTGTTATTTGTGAAAGATCAGGAAGGGAAGACTTTTATCGGCATGATGGATTCTTATTCAAAGGATCTAGATTATGCATTCCTCAAAGCTCCATCCGAGAGTTACTCGTGCGAGAGGCACACAGTGGAGGATTAATGGGACATTTTGGGGTAGCAAAAACATTAGAGATCCTCCACCCACATTTTTACTGGCCACGATTAAAGAGAGATGTTGAGAGGATTTGTGAGAGGTGTATCAAATGCAAGCAAGCTAAGTCCAAGTCCAATCCTCATGGTCTTTATACCCCACTTCCTATTCCAGAAGCACCTTGGGTAGATGTGTCTATGGATTTTGTCCTTGGTTTACCTAGGACTCGTCGGGGTAGGGATTCAGTCTTTGTGGTGGTCGATAGGTTTTCTAAGATGGCGCATTTCATTCCATGTCATAAAACTGATGATGCGTCTAATGTGGCTGATTTGTTCTTCAGGGAGGTCGTTCGCTTGCATGGTATGCCGAGGTCTATTGTGTCGGATAGGGATGCTAAGTTTCTTAGTTACTTCTGGAAGACCTTGTGGGCTAAGTTGGGTACTAAGTTATTGTTTAGTACAACGTGTCACCCACAAACCGATGGGCAAACCGAAGTAGTGAACAGAACCTTGTCTACACTTTTGAGAGCCATTATAAAAAAGAACATCAAAACTTGGGAGGATTGTTTACCACACGTAGAATTTGCTTATAACAGGGCTGTCCACTACACGACAAAATTTTCTCCCTTTGAAATTGTTTATGGTTTCAATCCACTAACACCATTGGATCTATTATCTTTGCCTTTATCTGAACGTGTGAATGCAGATGGAAAGAAGAAGGCGGAGTTTGTCAAGAAGATCCATGAAGACGCCAGGCGGAACATAGAGCGACGTACTCAGACGTACGCTAAGCAAGCAAACAAGGGGCGTAGAGAGGTTGTATTTGAACCCGGAGATTGGGTTTGGTTGCACATGCGTAAAGAGCGATTTCCCGAGCATCGGAAGTCCAAGCTTCTACCACGAGGAGATGGTCCTTTTCAAGTCATCAAGCGTATCAACAACAACGCTTATCAACTTGACCTACCTGGTGAGTATAATATAAGTGCAACTTTTAATGTCGCTGATTTATCTCCTTTTCTCGCAGATACAGATTTGAGGACAAATCCTTTCGAAGAGGAGGAGGATGATGCGATCATCATGGACCGTGCTATACTCGATTGCATTCAGAGGAGTGATTCCATCATCGACGCTCCCGAAGGTCCGATGACGAGAGCCCGCACCAAACGGTTCAAGGAACAACTAAGCTTGTTCATGACAAGCTTCTTCAAGGAACGAGGTCATCCGAGCGAGTCAAAGACAACGTGCGTGCACGTTATTCAAGCAGCTTGAGACCGAGAAAGAAGCCGGACGGACAATCACTTGTTCGCCGAAGAATTTACATTAATTATTATGTAATTTTAATTACTTTTGTTTAAGTGTAAACTTAGAGTCATTCGGAAGTATTTTGGAACAATTGGGATTATTTTTTGAAGCTTCAGCAAAGGTGATCCGAGAGCCTGCCGATCGATCGTGCCTTTCCAGCCGAACGATCGGCCCACACAAGCGCACCGGGCAGAGCCAGCGCCGAGCGATCGCGCCTTTCCTGCCGAGCGATCGCGCGCACCTGCCGGTCGATCGCCAAACCGCGCCTATCGATCGCCACTTCTGCCGATCGATCGCCACACCGCACCGATCGATCGGCAAACCGCGAGGAAACCGCCTCACAAGCCTTTCCTTCGAATTTTTGACTGTAACTTTTACTTTTTCAGTCTTAAGCGTGTAAGACTTTATAAAAGGAGTTTCTCCAACTAAATGAAGAAGTTAGTTTTTAGTTCAAAGAAAATTTGTGAGTTTTCTCTCATTTTCTCTCTGAGACGTTTCTCAGAACTCGAATCGATCAAGGCGAATCCTTGACGATTCTTCGAAGAACTTATCGAACGGCTATTTCCCGCAACCGTTTGTGGCGTTCCACAATCCCCGACTTATCAACGGCAATTTCGCAACCGTTGTGGCGTCTCTTCGAGCATCCTAACCGAGTCTCCGACGGGGTTTTTATCCAGCCCGTGCAATCCGACAAGGAAACGATCGACAACATCGGTTCTCGTCCAACGAGGATCGTATCAAAAAAGCCTTATAAGGTCACTTCGCGCAAAAACTAAGTCTTTGTAACTAGTTTTGCCTAAATCGAGTCTATAGATGGTTTTTGGCTCCGAAGTGAATCTAGCGAAGTTGATTAGGTCCTAAATGTGTATTTTAATATAATATTATATAATAAGTCTTAGGGACTCATTTTGAGCTCAAACAACACTTAAAAACTCACGTCGCGCAAAAACTAAGTCCTTGTAACTAGTTTGCCTAAATCGAGCCCTAAAATGGGTATTTTGGCTCCGAAGTGACTCTAGCAAAGTTGTTGTGATCACAAATCAGTATTTGAACATATAATACATTAATATAATTCGTAGGGACTCATTTTGAGCTGCAACAACACTTAAAAACTCACCTCGCGCAAAAACTAAGTCCTTGTAACTAGTTTTGCCTAAATCGAGATTTAAACGGGTTTTTTGGGCTCCGAAGCAACTCTACCAAACTTATTTTGATCGTAAATGAGTATTTGAACAAATAATATATTGTAATAAGCCTTAGATACTCGTTTGGAGCTCCAAAAAGCCTTATAAGGTCACTTCGCGCAAAAACTAAGTCTTTGTAACTAGTTTTGCCTAAATCGAGTCTATAGATGGTTTTTGGCTCCGAAGTGAATCTAGCGAAGTTGATTAGGTCCTAAATGTGTATTTTAATATAATATTATATAATAAGTCTTAGGGACTCATTTTGAGCTCAAACAACACTTAAAAACTCACGTCGCGCAAAAACTAAGTCCTTGTAACTAGTTTGCCTAAATCGAGCCCTAAAATGGGTATTTTGGCTCCGAAGTGACTCTAGCAAAGTTGTTGTGATCACAAATCAGTATTTGAACATATAATACATTAATATAATTCGTAGGGACTCATTTTGAGCTGCAACAACACTTAAAAACTCACCTCGCGCAAAAACTAAGTCCTTGTAACTAGTTTTGCCTAAATCGAGATTTAAACGGGTTTTTTGGGCTCCGAAGCAACTCTACCAAACTTATTTTGATCGTAAATGAGTATTTGAACAAATAATATATTGTAATAAGCCTTAGATACTCGTTTGGAGCTCCAAAAAGCCTTATAAGGTCACTTCGCGCAAAAACTAAGTCTTTGTAACTAGTTTTGCCTAAATCGAGTCTATAGATGGTTTTTGGCTCCGAAGTGAATCTAGCGAAGTTGATTAGGTCCTAAATGTGTATTTTAATATAATATTATATAATAAGTCTTAGGGACTCATTTTGAGCTCCAACAACACTTAAAAACTCACGTCGCGCAAAAACTAAGTCCTTGTAACTAGTTTGCCTAAATCGAGCCCTAAAATGGGTATTTTGGCTCCGAAGTGACTCTAGCAAAGTTGTTGTGATCACAAATCAGTATTTGAACATATAATACATTAATATAATTCGTAGGGACTCATTTTGAGCTGCAACAACACTTAAAAACTCACCTCGCGCAAAAACTAAGTCCTTGTAACTAGTTTTGCCTAAATCGAGATTTAAACGGGTTTTTTGGGCTCCGAAGCAACTCTACCAAACTTATTTTGATCGTAAATGAGTATTTGAACAAATAATATATTGTAATAAACCTTAGATACTCGTTTGGGGCTCCAACAAGCCTTATAAGGTCACTTCGCGCAAAAACTAAGTCTTTGTAACTAGTTTTGCCTAAATCGAGTCTTTAGATGGTTTTCGGCTCCGAAGTGAATCTAGCGAAGTTGTTTAGGTCCTAAATGTGTATTTTAATATAATATCTTATAATAAGTCTTAGGGACTCATTTTGAGCTCCAACAACACTTAAAAACTCACGTCGCGCAAAAACTAAGTCCTTATAACTAGTTTGCCTAAATCGAGCCCTAAAATGGGTATTTTGGCTCCGAAGTGACTCTAGCAAAGTTGTTGTGATCACAAATCAGTATTTGAACATATAATACATTAATATAATTCGTAGGGACTCATTTTGAGCTGCAACAACACTTAAAAACTCACCTCGCGCAAAAACTAAGTCCTTGTAACTAGTTTTGCCTAAATCGAGATTTAAACGGGTTTTTTGGGCTCCGAAGCAACTCTACCAAACTTATTTTGATCGTAAATGAGTATTTGAACAAATAATATATTGTAATAAGCCTTAGATACTCGTTTGGAGCTCCAAAAAGCCTTATAAGGTCACTTCGCGCAAAAACTAAGTCTTTGTAACTAGTTTTGCCTAAATCGAGTCTATAGATGGTTTTTGGCTCCGAAGTGAATCTAGCGAAGTTGATTAGGTCCTAAATGTGTATTTTAATATAATATTATATAATAAGTCTTAGGGACTCATTTTGAGCTCAAACAACACTTAAAAACTCACGTCGCGCAAAAACTAAGTCCTTGTAACTAGTTTGCCTAAATCGAGCCCTAAAATGGGTATTTTGGCTCCGAAGTGACTCTAGCAAAGTTGTTGTGATCACAAATCAGTATTTGAACATATAATACATTAATATAATTCGTAGGGACTCATTTTGAGCTGCAACAACACTTAAAAACTCACCTCGCGCAAAAACTAAGTCCTTGTAACTAGTTTTGCCTAAATCGAGATTTAAACGGGTTTTTTGGGCTCCGAAGCAACTCTACCAAACTTATTTTGATCGTAAATGAGTATTTGAACAAATAATATATTGTAATAAGCCTTAGATACTCGTTTGGAGCTCCAAAAAGCCTTATAAGGTCACTTCGCGCAAAAACTAAGTCTTTGTAACTAGTTTTGCCTAAATCGAGTCTATAGATGGTTTTTGGCTCCGAAGTGAATCTAGCGAAGTTGATTAGGTCCTAAATGTGTATTTTAATATAATATTATATAATAAGTCTTAGTGACTCATTTTGAGCTCCAACAACACTTAAAAACTCACGTCGCGCAAAAACTAAGTCCTTGTAACTAGTTTGCCTAAATCGAGCCCTAAAATGGGTATTTTGGCTCCGAAGTGACTCTAGCAAAGTTGTTGTGATCACAAATCAGTATTTGAACATATAATACATTAACATAATTCGTAGGGACTCATTTTGAGCTGCAACAACACTTAAAAACTCACCTCGCGCAAAAGCTAAGTCCTTGTAACTAGTTTTGCCTAAATCGAGATTTAAACGGGTTTTTTGGGCTCCGAAGCAACTCTACCAAACTTATTTTGATCGTAAATGAGTATTTGAACAAATAATATATTGTAATAAACCTTAGATACTCGTTTGGGGCTCCAACAAGCCTTATAAGGTCACTTCGCGCAAAAACTAAGTCTTTGTAACTAGTTTTGCCTAAATCGAGTCTTTAGATGGTTTTCGGCTCCGAAGTGAATCTAGCGAAGTTGTTTAGGTCCTAAATGTGTATTTTAATATAATATCTTATAATAAGTCTTAGGGACTCATTTTGAGCTGCAACAACACTAAAAAACTCACGTCGCGCAAAAACTAAGTCCTTATAACTAGTTTGCCTAAATCGAGCCCTAAAATGGGTATTTTGGCTCCGAAGTGACTCTAGCAAAGTTGTTGTGATCACAAATCAGTATTTGAACATATAATACATTAATATAATTCGTAGGGACTCATTTTGAGCTGCAACAACACTTAAAAACTCACCTCGCGCAAAAACTAAGTCCTTGTAACTAGTTTTGCCTAAATCGAGATTTAAACGGGTTTTTTGGGCTCCGAAGCAACTCTACCAAACTTATTTTGATCGTAAATGAGTATTTGAACAAATAATATATTGTAATAAGCCTTAGATACTCGTTTGGAGCTCCAAAAAGCCTTATAAGGTCACTTCGCGCAAAAACTAAGTCTTTGTAACTAGTTTTGCCTAAATCGAGTCTATAGATGGTTTTTGGCTCCGAAGTGAATCTAGCGAAGTTGATTAGGTCCTAAATGTGTATTTTAATATAATATTATATAATAAGTCTTAGGGACTCATTTTGAGCTCAAACAACACTTAAAAACTCACGTCGCGCAAAAACTAAGTCCTTGTAACTAGTTTGCCTAAATCGAGCCCTAAAATGGGTATTTTGGCTCCGAAGTGACTCTAGCAAAGTTGTTGTGATCACAAATCAGTATTTGAACATATAATACATTAATATAATTCGTAGGGACTCATTTTGAGCTGCAACAACACTTAAAAACTCACCTCGCGCAAAAACTAAGTCCTTGTAACTAGTTTTGCCTAAATCGAGATTTAAACGGGTTTTTTGGGCTCCGAAGCAACTCTACCAAACTTATTTTGATCGTAAATGAGTATTTGAACAAATAATATATTGTAATAAGCCTTAGATACTCGTTTGGAGCTCCAAAAAGCCTTATAAGGTCACTTCGCGCAAAAACTAAGTCTTTGTAACTAGTTTTGCCTAAATCGAGTCTATAGATGGTTTTTGGCTCCGAAGTGAATCTAGCGAAGTTGATTAGGTCCTAAATGTGTATTTTAATATAATATTATATAATAAGTCTTAGGGACTCATTTTGAGCTCCAACAACACTTAAAAACTCACGTCGCGCAAAAACTAAGTCCTTGTAACTAGTTTGCCTAAATCGAGCCCTAAAATGGGTATTTTGGCTCCGAAGTGACTCTAGCAAAGTTGTTGTGATCACAAATCAGTATTTGAACATATAATACATTAATATAATTCGTAGGGACTCATTTTGAGCTGCAACAACACTTAAAAACTCACCTCGCGCAAAAACTAAGTCCTTGTAACTAGTTTTGCCTAAATCGAGATTTAAACGGGTTTTTTGGGCTCCGAAGCAACTCTACCAAACTTATTTTGATCGTAAATGAGTATTTGAACAAATAATATATTGTAATAAGCCTTAGATACTCGTTTGGAGCTCCAAAAAGCCTTATAAGGTCACTTCGCGCAAAAACTAAGTCTTTGTAACTAGTTTTGCCTAAATCGAGTCTATAGATGGTTTTTGGCTCCGAAGTGAATCTAGCGAAGTTGATTAGGTCCTAAATGTGTATTTTAATATAATATTATATAATAAGTCTTAGGGACTCATTTTGAGCTCCAACAACACTTAAAAACTCACGTCGCGCAAAAACTAAGTCCTTGTAACTAGTTTGCCTAAATCGAGCCCTAAAATGGGTATTTTGGCTCCGAAGTGACTCTAGCAAAGTTGTTGTGATCACAAATCAGTATTTGAACATATAATACATTAATATAATTCGTAGGGACTCATTTTGAGCTGCAACAACACTTAAAAACTCACCTCGCGCAAAAACTAAGTCCTTGTAACTAGTTTTGCCTAAATCGAGATTTAAACGGGTTTTTTGGGCTCCGAAGCAACTCTACCAAACTTATTTTGATCGTAAATGAGTATTTGAACAAATAATATATTGTAATAAACCTTAGATACTCGTTTGGGGCTCCAACAAGCCTTATAAGGTCACTTCGCGCAAAAACTAAGTCTTTGTAACTAGTTTTGCCTAAATCGAGTCTTTAGATGGTTTTTCGGCTCCGAAGTGAATCTAGCGAAGTTGTTTAGGTCCTAAATGTGTATTTTAATATAATATCTTATAATAAGTCTTAGAAACTCACGTCGCGCAAAAACTAAGTCCTTATAACTAGTTTGCCTAAATCGAGCCCTAAAATGGGTATTTTGGCTCCGAAGTGACTCTAGCAAAGTTGTTGTGATCACAAATCAGTATTTGAACATATAATACATTAATATAATTCGTAGGGACTCATTTTGAGCTGCAACAACACTTAAAAACTCACCTCGCGCAAAAACTAAGTCCTTGTAACTAGTTTTGCCTAAATCGAGATTTAAACGGGTTTTTTGGGCTCCGAAGCAACTCTACCAAACTTATTTTGATCGTAAATGAGTATTTGAACAAATAATATATTGTAATAAGCCTTAGATACTCGTTTGGAGCTCCAAAAAGCCTTATAAGGTCACTTCGCGCAAAAACTAAGTCTTTGTAACTAGTTTTGCCTAAATCGAGTCTATAGATGGTTTTTGGCTCCGAAGTGAATCTAGCGAAGTTGATTAGGTCCTAAATGTGTATTTTAATATAATATTATATAATAAGTCTTAGGGACTCATTTTGAGCTCAAACAACACTTAAAAACTCACGTCGCGCAAAAACTAAGTCCTTGTAACTAGTTTGCCTAAATCGAGCCCTAAAATGGGTATTTTGGCTCCGAAGTGACTCTAGCAAAGTTGTTGTGATCACAAATCAGTATTTGAACATATAATACATTAATATAATTCGTAGGGACTCATTTTGAGCTGCAACAACACTTAAAAACTCACCTCGCGCAAAAACTAAGTCCTTGTAACTAGTTTTGCCTAAATCGAGATTTAAACGGGTTTTTTGGGCTCCGAAGCAACTCTACCAAACTTATTTTGATCGTAAATGAGTATTTGAACAAATAATATATTGTAATAAGCCTTAGATACTCGTTTGGAGCTCCAAAAAGCCTTATAAGGTCACTTCGCGCAAAAACTAAGTCTTTGTAACTAGTTTTGCCTAAATCGAGTCTATAGATGGTTTTTGGCTCCGAAGTGAATCTAGCGAAGTTGATTAGGTCCTAAATGTGTATTTTAATATAATATTATATAATAAGTCTTAGGGACTCATTTTGAGCTCCAACAACACTTAAAAACTCACGTCGCGCAAAAACTAAGTCCTTGTAACTAGTTTGCCTAAATCGAGCCCTAAAATGGGTATTTTGGCTCCGAAGTGACTCTAGCAAAGTTGTTGTGATCACAAATCAGTATTTGAACATATAATACATTAATATAATTCGTAGGGACTCATTTTGAGCTGCAACAACACTTAAAAACTCACCTCGCGCAAAAACTAAGTCCTTGTAACTAGTTTTGCCTAAATCGAGATTTAAACGGGTTTTTTGGGCTCCGAAGCAACTCTACCAAACTTATTTTGATCGTAAATGAGTATTTGAACAAATAATATATTGTAATAAGCCTTAGATACTCGTTTGGGGCTCCAAAAAGCCTTATAAGGTCACTTCGCGCAAAAACTAAGTCTTTGTAACTAGTTTTGCCTAAATCGAGTCTATAGATGGTTTTTGGCTCCGAAGTGAATCTAGCGAAGTTGATTAGGTCCTAAATGTGTATTTTAATATAATATTATATAATAAGTCTTAGGGACTCATTTTGAGCTCCAACAACACTTAAAAACTCACGTCGCGCAAAAACTAAGTCCTTGTAACTAGTTTGCCTAAATCGAGCCCTAAAATGGGTATTTTGGCTCCGAAGTGACTCTAGCAAAGTTGTTGTGATCACAAATCAGTATTTGAACATATAATACATTAATATAATTCGTAGGGACTCATTTTGAGCTGCAACAACACTTAAAAACTCACCTCGCGCAAAAACTAAGTCCTTGTAACTAGTTTTGCCTAAATCGAGATTTAAACGGGTTTTTTGGGCTCCGAAGCAACTCTACCAAACTTATTTTGATCGTAAATGAGTATTTGAACAAATAATATATTGTAATAAGCCTTAGATACTCGTTTGGAGCTCCAAAAAGCCTTATAAGGTCACTTCGCGCAAAAACTAAGTCTTTGTAACTAGTTTTGCCTAAATCGAGTCTATAGATGGTTTTTGGCTCCGAAGTGAATCTAGCGAAGTTGATTAGGTCCTAAATGTGTATTTTAATATAATATTATATAATAAGTCTTAGGGACTCATTTTGAGCTCCAACAACACTTAAAAACTCACGTCGCGCAAAAACTAAGTCCTTGTAACTAGTTTGCCTAAATCGAGCCCTAAAATGGGTATTTTGGCTCCGAAGTGACTCTAGCAAAGTTGTTGTGATCACAAATCAGTATTTGAACATATAATACATTAATATAATTCGTAGGGACTCATTTTGAGCTGCAACAACACTTAAAAACTCACCTCGCGCAAAAACTAAGTCCTTGTAACTAGTTTTGCCTAAATCGAGATTTAAACGGGTTTTTTGGGCTCCGAAGCAACTCTACCAAACTTATTTTGATCGTAAATGAGTATTTGAACAAATAATATATTGTAATAAGCCTTAGATACTCGTTTGGAGCTCCAAAAAGCCTTATAAGGTCACTTCGCGCAAAAACTAAGTCTTTGTAACTAGTTTTGCCTAAATCGAGTCTATAGATGGTTTTTGGCTCCGAAGTGAATCTAGCGAAGTTGATTAGGTCCTAAATGTGTATTTTAATATAATATTATATAATAAGTCTTAGGGACTCATTTTGAGCTCAAACAACACTTAAAAACTCACGTCGCGCAAAAACTAAGTCCTTGTAACTAGTTTGCCTAAATCGAGCCCTAAAATGGGTATTTTGGCTCCGAAGTGACTCTAGCAAAGTTGTTGTGATCACAAATCAGTATTTGAACATATAATACATTAATATAATTCGTAGGGACTCATTTTGAGCTGCAACAACACTTAAAAACTCACCTCGCGCAAAAACTAAGTCCTTGTAACTAGTTTTGCCTAAATCGAGATTTAAACGGGTTTTTTGGGCTCCGAAGCAACTCTACCAAACTTATTTTGATCGTAAATGAGTATTTGAACAAATAATATATTGTAATAAGCCTTAGATACTCGTTTGGAGCTCCAAAAAGCCTTATAAGGTCACTTCGCGCAAAAACTAAGTCTTTGTAACTAGTTTTGCCTAAATCGAGTCTATAGATGGTTTTTGGCTCCGAAGTGAATCTAGCGAAGTTGATTAGGTCCTAAATGTGTATTTTAATATAATATTATATAATAAGTCTTAGGGACTCATTTTGAGCTCAAACAACACTTAAAAACTCACGTCGCGCAAAAACTAAGTCCTTGTAACTAGTTTGCCTAAATCGAGCCCTAAAATGGGTATTTTGGCTCCGAAGTGACTCTAGCAAAGTTGTTGTGATCACAAATCAGTATTTGAACATATAATACATTAATATAATTCGTAGGGACTCATTTTGAGCTGCAACAACACTTAAAAACTCACCTCGCGCAAAAACTAAGTCCTTGTAACTAGTTTTGCCTAAATCGAGATTTAAACGGGTTTTTTGGGCTCCGAAGCAACTCTACCAAACTTATTTTGATCGTAAATGAGTATTTGAACAAATAATATATTGTAATAAGCCTTAGATACTCGTTTGGAGCTCCAAAAAGCCTTATAAGGTCACTTCGCGCAAAAACTAAGTCTTTGTAACTAGTTTTGCCTAAATCGAGTCTATAGATGGTTTTTGGCTCCGAAGTGAATCTAGCGAAGTTGATTAGGTCCTAAATGTGTATTTTAATATAATATTATATAATAAGTCTTAGGGACTCATTTTGAGCTCAAACAACACTTAAAAACTCACGTCGCGCAAAAACTAAGTCCTTGTAACTAGTTTGCCTAAATCGAGCCCTAAAATGGGTATTTTGGCTCCGAAGTGACTCTAGCAAAGTTGTTGTGATCACAAATCAGTATTTGAACATATAATACATTAATATAATTCGTAGGGACTCATTTTGAGCTGCAACAACACTTAAAAACTCACCTCGCGCAAAAACTAAGTCCTTGTAACTAGTTTTGCCTAAATCGAGATTTAAACGGGTTTTTTGGGCTCCGAAGCAACTCTACCAAACTTATTTTGATCGTAAATGAGTATTTGAACAAATAATATATTGTAATAAGCCTTAGATACTCGTTTGGAGCTCCAAAAAGCCTTATAAGGTCACTTCGCGCAAAAACTAAGTCTTTGTAACTAGTTTTGCCTAAATCGAGTCTATAGATGGTTTTTGGCTCCGAAGTGAATCTAGCGAAGTTGATTAGGTCCTAAATGTGTATTTTAATATAATATTATATAATAAGTCTTAGGGACTCATTTTGAGCTCCAACAACACTTAAAAACTCACGTCGCGCAAAAACTAAGTCCTTGTAACTAGTTTGCCTAAATCGAGCCCTAAAATGGGTATTTTGGCTCCGAAGTGACTCTAGCAAAGTTGTTGTGATCACAAATCAGTATTTGAACATATAATACATTAATATAATTCGTAGGGACTCATTTTGAGCTGCAACAACACTTAAAAACTCACCTCGCGCAAAAACTAAGTCCTTGTAACTAGTTTTGCCTAAATCGAGATTTAAACGGGTTTTTTGGGCTCCGAAGCAACTCTACCAAACTTATTTTGATCGTAAATGAGTATTTGAACAAATAATATATTGTAATAAACCTTAGATACTCGTTTGGGGCTCCAACAAGCCTTATAAGGTCACTTCGCGCAAAAACTAAGTCTTTGTAACTAGTTTTGCCTAAATCGAGTCTTTAGATGGTTTTCGGCTCCGAAGTGAATCTAGCGAAGTTGTTTAGGTCCTAAATGTGTATTTTAATATAATATCTTATAATAAGTCTTAGGGACTCATTTTGAGCTCAAACAACACTTAAAAACTCACGTCGCGCAAAAACTAAGTCCTTATAACTAGTTTGCCTAAATCGAGCCCTAAAATGGGTATTTTGGCTCCGAAGTGACTCTAGCAAAGTTGTTGTGATCACAAATCAGTATTTGAACATATAATACATTAATATAATTCGTAGGGACTCATTTTGAGCTGCAACAACACTTAAAAACTCACCTCGCGCAAAAACTAAGTCCTTGTAACTAGTTTTGCCTAAATCGAGATTTAAACGGGTTTTTTGGGCTCCGAAGCAACTCTACCAAACTTATTTTGATCGTAAATGAGTATTTGAACAAATAATATATTGTAATAAGCCTTAGATACTCGTTTGGAGCTCCAAAAAGCCTTATAAGGTCACTTCGCGCAAAAACTAAGTCTTTGTAACTAGTTTTGCCTAAATCGAGTCTATAGATGGTTTTTGGCTCCGAAGTGAATCTAGCGAAGTTGATTAGGTCCTAAATGTGTATTTTAATATAATATTATATAATAAGTCTTAGGGACTCATTTTGAGCTCAAACAACACTTAAAAACTCACGTCGCGCAAAAACTAAGTCCTTGTAACTAGTTTGCCTAAATCGAGCCCTAAAATGGGTATTTTGGCTCCGAAGTGACTCTAGCAAAGTTGTTGTGATCACAAATCAGTATTTGAACATATAATACATTAATATAATTCGTAGGGACTCATTTTGAGCTGCAACAACACTTAAAAACTCACCTCGCGCAAAAACTAAGTCCTTGTAACTAGTTTTGCCTAAATCGAGATTTAAACGGGTTTTTTGGGCTCCGAAGCAACTCTACCAAACTTATTTTGATCGTAAATGAGTATTTGAACAAATAATATATTGTAATAAGCCTTAGATACTCGTTTGGAGCTCCAAAAAGCCTTATAAGGTCACTTCGCGCAAAAACTAAGTCTTTGTAACTAGTTTTGCCTAAATCGAGTCTATAGATGGTTTTTGGCTCCGAAGTGAATCTAGCGAAGTTGATTAGGTCCTAAATGTGTATTTTAATATAATATTATATAATAAGTCTTAGGGACTCATTTTGAGCTCCAACAACACTTAAAAACTCACGTCGCGCAAAAACTAAGTCCTTGTAACTAGTTTGCCTAAATCGAGCCCTAAAATGGGTATTTTGGCTCCGAAGTGACTCTAGCAAAGTTGTTGTGATCACAAATCAGTATTTGAACATATAATACATTAACATAATTCGTAGGGACTCATTTTGAGCTGCAACAACACTTAAAAACTCACCTCGCGCAAAAAGCTAAGTCCTTGTAACTAGTTTTGCCTAAATCGAGATTTAAACGGGTTTTTTGGGCTCCGAAGCAACTCTACCAAACTTATTTTGATCGTAAATGAGTATTTGAACAAATAATATATTGTAATAAACCTTAGATACTCGTTTGGGGCTCCAACAAGCCTTATAAGGTCACTTCGCGCAAAAACTAAGTCTTTGTAACTAGTTTTGCCTAAATCGAGTCTTTAGATGGTTTTCGGCTCCGAAGTGAATCTAGCGAAGTTGTTTAGGTCCTAAATGTGTATTTTAATATAATATTATATAATAAGTCTTAGGGACTCATTTTGAGCTTCAACAACACTTAAAAACTCACGTCGCGCAAAAACTAAGTCCTTATAACTAGTTTGCCTAAATCGAGCCCTAAAATGGGTATTTTGGCTCCGAAGTGACTCTAGCAAAGTTGTTGTGATCACAAATCAGTATTTGAACATATAATACATTAATATAATTCGTAGGGACTCATTTTGAGCTGCAACAACACTTAAAAACTCACCTCGCGCAAAAACTAAGTCCTTGTAACTAGTTTTGCCTAAATCGAGATTTAAACGGGTTTTTTGGGCTCCGAAGCAACTCTACCAAACTTATTTTGATCGTAAATGAGTATTTGAACAAATAATATATTGTAATAAGCCTTAGATACTCGTTTGGAGCTCCAAAAAGCCTTATAAGGTCACTTCGCGCAAAAACTAAGTCTTTGTAACTAGTTTTGCCTAAATCGAGTCTATAGATGGTTTTTGGCTCCGAAGTGAATCTAGCGAAGTTGATTAGGTCCTAAATGTGTATTTTAATATAATATTATATAATAAGTCTTAGGGACTCATTTTGAGCTCAAACAACACTTAAAAACTCACGTCGCGCAAAAACTAAGTCCTTGTAACTAGTTTGCCTAAATCGAGCCCTAAAATGGGTATTTTGGCTCCGAAGTGACTCTAGCAAAGTTGTTGTGATCACAAATCAGTATTTGAACATATAATACATTAATATAATTCGTAGGGACTCATTTTGAGCTGCAACAACACTTAAAAACTCACCTCGCGCAAAAACTAAGTCCTTGTAACTAGTTTTGCCTAAATCGAGATTTAAACGGGTTTTTTGGGCTCCGAAGCAACTCTACCAAACTTATTTTGATCGTAAATGAGTATTTGAACAAATAATATATTGTAATAAGCCTTAGATACTCGTTTGGGGCTCCAAAAAGCCTTATAAGGTCACTTCGCGCAAAAACTAAGTCTTTGTAACTAGTTTTGCCTAAATCGAGTCTATAGATGGTTTTTGGCTCCGAAGTGAATCTAGCGAAGTTGATTAGGTCCTAAATGTGTATTTTAATATAATATTATATAATAAGTCTTAGGGACTCATTTTGAGCTCAACAACACTTAAAAACTCACGTCGCGCAAAAACTAAGTCCTTGTAACTAGTTTGCCTAAATCGAGCCCTAAAATGGGTATTTTGGCTCCGAAGTGACTCTAGCAAAGTTGTTGTGATCACAAATCAGTATTTGAACATATAATACATTAATATAATTCGTAGGGACTCATTTTGAGCTGCAACAACACTTAAAAACTCACCTCGCGCAAAAACTAAGTCCTTGTAACTAGTTTTGCCTAAATCGAGATTTAAACGGGTTTTTTGGGCTCCGAAGCAACTCTACCAAACTTATTTTGATCGTAAATGAGTATTTGAACAAATAATATATTGTAATAAGCCTTAGATACTCGTTTGGAGCTCCAAAAAGCCTTATAAGGTCACTTCGCGCAAAAACTAACTCTTTGTAACTAGTTTTGCCTAAATCGAGTCTATAGATGGTTTTTGGCTCCGAAGTGAATCTAGCGAAGTTGATTAGGTCCTAAATGTGTATTTTAATATAATATTATATAATAAGTCTTAGGGACTCATTTTGAGCTCAAACAACACGTAAAAACTCACGTCGCGCTAAAACTAAGTCCTTGTAACTAGTTTGCCTAAATCGAGCCCTAAAATGGGTATTTTGGCTCCGAAGTGACTCTAGCAAAGTTGTTGTGATCACAAATCAGTATTTGAACATATAATACATTAATATAATTCGTAGGGACTCATTTTGAGCTGCAACAACACTTAAAAACTCACCTCGCGCAAAAACTAAGTCCTTGTAACTAGTTTTGCCTAAATCGAGATTTAAACGGGTTTTTTGGGCTCCGAAGCAACTCTACCAAACTTATTTTGATCGTAAATGAGTATTTGAACAAATAATATATTGTAATAAGCCTTAGATACTCGTTTGGAGCTCCAAAAAGTCTTATAAGGTCACTTCGCGCAAAAACTAAGTCTTTGTAACTAGTTTTGCCTAAATCGAGTATATAGATGGTTTTTGGCTCCGAAGTGAATCTAGCGAAGTTGATTAGGTCCTAAATGTGTATTTTAATATAGTATTATATAATAAGTCTTAAGGACTCATTTTGAGCTCCAACAACACTTAAAAACTCACGTCGCGCAAAAACTAAGTCCTTGTAACTAGTTTGCCTAAATCGAGCCCTAAAATGGGTATTTTGGCTCCGAAGTGACTCTAGCAAAGTTGTTGTGATCACAAATCAGTATTTGAACATATAATACATTAACATAATTCGTAGGGACTCATTTTGAGCTGCAACAACACTTAAAAACTCACCTCGCGCAAAAGCTAAGTCCTTGTAACTAGTTTTGCCTAAATCGAGATTTAAACGGGTTTTTTGGGCTCCGAAGCAACTCTACCAAACTTATTTTGATCGTAAATGAGTATTTGAACAAATAATATATTGTAATAAACCTTAGATACTCGTTTGGGGCTCCAACAAGCCTTATAAGGTCACTTCGCGCAAAAACTAAGTCTTTGTAACTAGTTTTGCCTAAATCGAGTCTTTAGATGGTTTTCGGCTCCGAAGTGAATCTAGCGAAGTTGTTTAGGTCCTAAATGTGTATTTTAATAAAATATCTTATAATAAGTCTTAGGGACTCATTTTGAGCTGCAACAACACTAAAAAACTCACGTCGCGCAAAAACTAAGTCCTTATAACTAGTTTGCCTAAATCGAGCCCTAAAATGGGTATTTTGGCTCCGAAGTGACTCTAGCAAAGTTGTTGTGATCACAAATCAGTATTTGAACATATAATACATTAATATAATTCGTAGGGACTCATTTTGAGCTGCAACAACACTTAAAAACTCACCTCGCGCAAAAACTAAGTCCTTGTAACTAGTTTTGCCTAAATCGAGATTTAAACGGGTTTTTTGGGCTCCGAAGCAACTCTACCAAACTTATTTTGATCGTAAATGAGTATTTGAACAAATAATATATTGTAATAAGCCTTAGATACTCGTTTGGAGCTCCAAAAAGCCTTATAAGGTCACTTCGCGCAAAAACTAACTCTTTGTAACTAGTTTTGCCTAAATCGAGTCTATAGATGGTTTTTGGCTCCGAAGTGAATCTAGCGAAGTTGATTAGGTCCTAAATGTGTATTTTAATATAATATTATATAATAAGTCTTAGTGACTCATTTTGAGCTCCAACAACACTTAAAAACTCACGTCGCGCAAAAACTAAGTCCTTGTAACTAGTTTGCCTAAATCGAGCCCTAAAATGGGTATTTTGGCTCCGAAGTGACTCTAGCAAAGTTGTTGTGATCACAAATCAGTATTTGAACATATAATACATTAATATAATTCGTAGGGACTCATTTTGAGCTGCAACAACACTTAAAAACTCACCTCGCGCAAAAACTAAGTCCTTGTAACTAGTTTTGCCTAAATCGAGATTTAAACGGGTTTTTTGGGCTCCGAAGCAACTCTACCAAACTTATTTTGATCGTAAATGAGTATTTGAACAATTAATATATTGTAATAAGCCTTAGATACTCGTTTGGAGCTCCAAAAATGATGCGATCATCATGGACCGTGCTATACTCGATTGCATTCAGAGGAGTGATTCCATCATCGACGCTCCCGAAGGTCCGATGACGAGAGCCCGCACCAAACGGTTCAAGGAACAACTAAGCTTGTTCATGACAAGCTTCTTCAAGGAACGAGGTCATCCGAGCGAGTCAAAGACAACGTGCGTGCACGTTATTCAAGCAGCTTGAGACCGAGAAAGAAGCCGGACGGACAATCACTTGTTCGCCGAAGAATTTACATTAATTATTATGTAATTTTAATTACTTTTGTTTAAGTGTAAACTTAGAGTCATTCGGAAGTATTTTGGAACAATTGGGATTATTTTTTGAAGCTTCAGCAAAGGTGATCCGAGAGCCTGCCGATCGATCGTGCCTTTCCAGCCGAACGATCGGCCCACACAAGCGCACCGGGCAGAGCCAGCGCCGAGCGATCGCGCCTTTCCTGCCGAGCGATCGCGCGCACCTGCCGGTCGATCGCCAAACCGCGCCTATCGATCGCCACTTCTGCCGATCGATCGCCACACCGCACCGATCGATCGGCAAACCGCGAGGAAACCGCCTCACAAGCCTTTCCTTCGAATTTTTGACTGTAACTTTTACTTTTTCAGTCTTAAGCGTGTAAGACTTTATAAAAGGAGTTTCTCCAACTAAATGAAGCAGTTAGTTTTTAGTTCAAAGAAAATTTGTGAGTTTTCTCTCATTTTCTCTCTGAGACGTTTCTCAGAACTCGAATCGATCAAGGCGAATCCTTGACGATTCTTCGAAGAACTTATCGAACGGCTATTTCCCGCAACCGTTTGTGGCGTTCCACAATCCCCGACTTATCAACGGCAATTTCGCAACCGTTGTGGCGTCCCTTCGAGCATCCTAACCGAGTCTCCGACGGGGTTTTTATCCAGCCCGTGCAATCCGACAAGGAAACGATCGACAACATCGGTTCTCGTCCAACGAGGATCGTATCAAGTGGTATCAGAGCTTCGGCTTTTTCTTGTTGGAATTTAACTATCTTTCGTTTTTCAATTTCTGATTTTCATTCTTCATTCTTGTGTGGTTCTTGAAATTATTCATCGTTCTTGAACCGTCATTGAATATCGAGTGTGTTACGTGTTCTTATTTGCATCCAGTGTAGAAAAAAAAAAGAAAAAAAAAAAAAGAGGGAAGTTCGGCCATTACAAAAGAAATGCCGGCCATTTACAAAAAAAAAAAAAAGAATAGGAAAGCTTGTTTGATTGAGTATTGTTCACCATTGTTTTCGTTCTTGTGTTTTGCGGAACGCTCTTAATACATTTTGCGGGTTTTGGTCTTTGAAAGTCCCACATTTGTAGGAATTGTTCTTGAGTACATTCGAGTTCGTCGAGAAAACCTTAGTGAGAAATTTGAGTGGAAAAAGGCACGAGTGGTGAGACTAATCGAGGGTAAAAGCCAATTCGAGTGCTAAACACGAGAGACGTATCGAGAGTTCAAATTCTTCCGAGTGAAACACGTGAGGGAGTGTTGTGAGGTCCAATTTTTCTGTTGTTTTTCTAACCATGTCAGGCAGCGGAGAAGACGGAGCACGAACCGAGCGTGTTAGGCCAGCGGATAACAACATTGTGATGGAAGCGCTAAGAGGCCAAATGCAAGCTCTAATGCGTGAGGTGACGCATATGAGAGGAGAAATGGGTGAGATGAGGGCGGAACGGGAGCAAGGGGAGAATGAAGGAAGAAGGAACCAAGCCGCTCCACGTCAGCATCGAGCGCAACCACGACGAAGGCGAGACGATTTAGAGGAAGAATACGAGGAGTATGATTACGATGAGGGTGGTCCCGACAGGAGGAGATATGAACAAGCTCGTCGGGATAATCGACGGGAGGATGACAATCTCGCAAGCATTAAGCAAAGGATTCCCGAGTTTAAGGGTCGGAATGACCCCGAAGCTTATTTGGAGTGGGAAAAGAAGATTGAGCATGTTTTCGACATACACCGCTACTCCGACCGGAAAAAGGTAAAACTTGCTGTTACTGAGTTCACTGAATATGCACTTACTTGGTGGGATCAGGTAGCAACCAGCAGGCGACGGAACAATGAACGTCCTGTGGAAACGTGGGACGAGATGAAGGCGATTATGAAGAGGCGGTTTGTCCCGGCTCATTATTACCGAGAACTTCATAAACGTCTGCTGCGACTGACTCAGGGTAGTAAGAGTGTGGAAGATTATCATCAGGAGATGGAGATGATCATGATCCGTCTAGGTTTGGAGGAGGATGAGGAGGTGACTATGGCTCGATTCATTGCTGGGTTGAATGTGGAAATTGCTAATGAGGTAGAATTGCATCACTACCTACAAATGCACGAATTGCTTCACAAGGCTATCCAAGTTGAGAGGCAGTTCAAGTCAGGGGGACGGCGTAGTAAGTTTGGTGAGCGAACCCCATGGAAGCCTTCATTTACCAAGCGTGATGACAAACCCACCTCGTTTCCACCCAAGCACGAGAGCAAACCATCCAGTTCTACTGCTCCCGCGACTCGAGGTACTACCGATAACACTTTTTCTCGCAATCGTGATATTAAGTGTTTCAAATGCCAGGGGCGAGGTCACATTGCCACACAATGTCCGAACAAGCGGACCATGTTGTTAAGGCCCGACGGCGAGTATGAAACAGAAGAAGAGGAGGAGGAAGAGCAAGAAGAGGAGACGGAAGTAGAAGATGTTAGGGAAACGCATGGGTTAATTGCGGTGACCAGAAGAGCGTTGAGTAGCCAAGCAAAAAGCTACGATGATGCACAAAGAGAAAATATCTTCTATGCACGGTGCAAGGTAAAGGATAAAATCTGTAGTTTGATCATTGATGGTGGTAGTTGTACTAATGTGGCAAGCGAGGCCTTGGTGGAGAAGTTGTCCCTACCATTGCTTAAGCACCCTCGCCCGTACAAATTGCAATGGCTCAATGAAAGCGGAGGAGTCAAGGTTACACACCAAGTGTTAGTGTCGTTCCAAATTGGCAAGTATGAAGACGAGGTACTTTGTGATGTTGTACCTATGGAGGCAACGCATTTGCTACTTGGCAGGCCTTGGCAATTCGATAGGCGAGCTACACACGACGGCTATACCAACAAGTACACCGTGCCATACAAGGGTAAATTGGTTGCTCTTGTACCATTGACCCCTAGCCAAGTTCTTGAGGATCAACGATTTCTTCAAAGTGAGATTGAGCGAAGGGAATTAGAAAAGGGAAACACCCTGAGTGAGAAGGGTAAACAACAAGAGAGTGGGGTTGTGAGTGAAACACCACGAGTGGAAAAACAAGAGAGAAACAAACACTCTAGCAACGGAGTGGAAAGAAAGGAGAGCAAGAAAAGTTTTCTTCTTAGACAACGTGGCCTTGAGAAGGCCTATCTTTCAGGCGAGCCAATGATTTTATTGGTATACAAGGAGGCTACCCTTTTTGCTAACGCACAAGGTGAGGAATTGCCTAGTGCTATTGTTTCTCTTTTGCAGGATTTTGAAGACGTAGTGGTAGATGAGATACCACCGGAGTTGCCACCCATCCGAGGGATCGAACATCAAATCGATTTCGTACCCGGAGCCACTTTACCAAATAGACCTGCCTACCGGGCCAATCCGGAGGAGACAAAAGAGCTACAACGGCAAGTTGAGGAATTACTTTCCAAGGGTTACATTCGGGAGAGTATGAGTCCTTGCGCGGTGCCTGTGCTACTTGTGCCAAAGAAAGAAGGGTCATCGAGGATGTGCGTTGATTGTCGAGCAATCAACAATATCACGGTAAAGTATCGCTTTCCAATTCCTCGTTTGGATGATATGTTGGATGAACTTCATGGTGCATGCATGTTTTCAAAAGTAGATTTAAAGAGTGGATATCACCAAATTCGCATGCGTGAGGGTGATGAGTGGAAAACGGCTTTCAAAACCAAACAAGGGTTGTATGAATGGTTAGTGATGCCATTTGGGTTGACCAATGCTCCTAGCACATTTATGCGGCTCATGAACCATGTATTGCGTTCTTTCATTGGTAAATTTGTGGTTGTGTATTTTGATGACATCTTGATCTATAGCAAGTCGTTGGATGAACATGTTTTACATTTAAAACAAGTTTTCATTGTGCTTAGACAAGAGAAATTGTATGCTAATTTACAGAAGTGTACATTTTACACCGACCATATTATATTTTTGGGTTTTGTTGTGAGTGCTAACGGAGTGCAGGTAGATCAAGAGAAGGTGCGTTCCATTCGAGAATGGCCAACACCATCTAATGCCTCACAGGTCCGAAGTTTCCATGGCCTAGCGGGATTCTACCGCCGCTTTGTCAAGGATTTTAGCACTGTCGCCGCCCCCTTCACTGAGGTAATGAAGAAGAACGTTGTCTTCCAATGGGGTGAAGAACAAGAACAGGCTTTTCAGGCAATCAAGGATCGATTGATCAACCCACCGGTATTAGCCTTGCCTAACTTCGACAAACCTTTCGAAGTGGAGTGCGATGCATCAGGAGTTGGCATTGGAGCAGTTCTCATGCAAGATAGGCGACCCATCGCCTTCTTCAGTGAGAAACTAAGTGGGGCGACCTTAAATTACCCTACTTATGACAAGGAGATGTATGCACTCGTCCGAGCACTGGAGACGTGGCAACACTATTTGTTGGCGCGAGAGTTCGTGGTCCACACCGACCATGAATCACTCAAGTTCTTGAAGGCGCAACACAAACTCAACCGACGCCATGCTCAATGGATGGAATTCTTGGAACCTTTCCCGTACGTTATCAAATTCAAGAAAGGTAAGGAGAATGTGGTAGCCGATGCCCTTTCTCGCAGGTATACACTACTTTCAACTCTCACAACTAAACTTTTGGGTTTTGAACATCTTAAGGAAATGTATGCTAGTGACCCTGATTTTGCTGACATGTTTGTTATTTGTGAAAGATCAGGAAGGGAAGACTTTTATCGGCATGATGGATTCTTATTCAAAGGATCTAGATTATGCATTCCTCAAAGCTCCATCCGAGAGTTACTCGTGCGAGAGGCACACAGTGGAGGATTAATGGGACATTTTGGGGTAGCAAAAACATTAGAGATCCTCCACCCACATTTTTACTGGCCACGATTAAAGAGAGATGTTGAGAGGATTTGTGAGAGGTGTATCAAATGCAAGCAAGCTAAGTCCAAGTCCAATCCTCATGGTCTTTATACCCCACTTCCTATTCCAGAAGCACCTTGGGTAGATGTGTCTATGGATTTTGTCCTTGGTTTACCTAGGACTCGTCGGGGTAGGGATTCAGTCTTTGTGGTGGTCGATAGGTTTTCTAAGATGGCGCATTTCATTCCATGTCATAAAACTGATGATGCGTCTAATGTGGCTGATTTGTTCTTCAGGGAGGTCGTTCGCTTGCATGGTATGCCGAGGTCTATTGTGTCGGATAGGGATGCTAAGTTTCTTAGTTACTTCTGGAAGACCTTGTGGGCTAAGTTGGGTACTAAGTTATTGTTTAGTACAACGTGTCACCCACAAACCGATGGGCAAACCGAAGTAGTGAACAGAACCTTGTCTACACTTTTGAGAGCCATTATAAAAAAGAACATCAAAACTTGGGAGGATTGTTTACCACACGTAGAATTTGCTTATAACAGGGCTGTCCACTACACGACAAAATTTTCTCCCTTTGAAATTGTTTATGGTTTCAATCCACTAACACCATTGGATCTATTATCTTTGCCTTTATCTGAACGTGTGAATGCAGATGGAAAGAAGAAGGCGGAGTTTGTCAAGAAGATCCATGAAGACGCCAGGCGGAACATAGAGCGACGTACTCAGACGTACGCTAAGCAAGCAAACAAGGGGCGTAGAGAGGTTGTATTTGAACCCGGAGATTGGGTTTGGTTGCACATGCGTAAAGAGCGATTTCCCGAGCATCGGAAGTCCAAGCTTCTACCACGAGGAGATGGTCCTTTTCAAGTCATCAAGCGTATCAACAACAACGCTTATCAACTTGACCTACCTGGTGAGTATAATATAAGTGCAACTTTTAATGTCGCTGATTTATCTCCTTTTCTCGCAGATACAGATTTGAGGACAAATCCTTTCGAAGAGGAGGAGGATGATGCGATCATCATGGACCGTGCTATACTCGATCGCATTCAGAGGAGTGATTCCATCATCGACGCTCCCGAAGGTCCGATGACGAGAGCCCGCACCAAACGGTTCAAGGAACAACTAAGCTTGTTCATGACAAGCTTCTTCAAGGAACGAGGTCATCCGAGCGAGTCAAAGACAACGTGCGTGCACGTTATTCAAGCAGCTTGAGACCGAGAAAGAAGCCGGACGGACAATCACTTGTTCGCCGAAGAATTTACATTAATTATTATGTAATTTTAATTACTTTTGTTTAAGTGTAAACTTAGAGTCATTCGGAAGTATTTTGGAACAATTGGGATTATTTTTTGAAGCTTCAGCAAAGGTGATCCGAGAGCCTGCCGATCGATCGTGCCTTTCCAGCCGAACGATCGGCCCACACAAGCGCACCGGGCAGAGCCAGCGCCGAGCGATCGCGCCTTTCCTGCCGAGCGATCGCGCGCACCTGCCGGTCGATCGCCAAACCGCGCCTATCGATCGCCACTTCTGCCGATCGATCGCCACACCGCACCGATCGATCGGCAAACCGCGAGGAAACCGCCTCACAAGCCTTTCCTTCGAATTTTTGACTGTAACTTTTACTTTTTCAGTCTTAAGCGTGTAAGACTTTATAAAAGGAGTTTCTCCAACTAAATGAAGCAGTTAGTTTTTAGTTCAAAGAAAATTTGTGAGTTTTCTCTCATTTTCTCTCTGAGACGTTTCTCAGAACTCGAATCGATCAAGGCGAATCCTTGACGATTCTTCGAAGAACTTATCGAACGGCTATTTCCCGCAACCGTTTGTGGCGTTCCACAATCCCCGACTTATCAACGGCAATTTCGCAACCGTTGTGGCGTCCCTTCGAGCATCCTAACCGAGTCTCCGACGGGGTTTTTATCCAGCCCGTGCAATCCGACAAGGAAACGATCGACAACATCGGTTCTCGTCCAACGAGGATCGTATCAATAATACATTAATATAATTCGTAGGGACTCATTTTGAGCTCCAACAACACTTAAAAACTCACCTCGCGCAAAAACTAAGTCCTTATAACTAGTTTTGCCTAAATCGACCTTTTAAACGGGTTTTTTGGATCCGAAGTTACTCTAGCAAACTTATTTTGATCCCAAATGAGTATTTGAACTAATATATTATAATAAGTCATAGAGACTCATTTGGAGCTCCAACAAGCCTTATAAGGTCACTTCGCGCAAAAACTAAGTCTATGTAACTAGTTTTCCTAAATCGAACATTTAGATTTGTTTTTGGGCTCCGAAGTGAATCTAGCGAAGTTGTTTAGGTCCCAAATGTGTAATTTACATATAATACATTAATATAATTCGTAGGGACTCATTTTGAGCTCCAACAACACTTAGAAACTCACCTCGCGCAAAAACTAAGTCCTTATAACTAGTTTGCCTAAATCGAGCCCTAAATTGGGTATTTTGGCTCCGAAGTGACTCTAGCAAAGTTGTTGTGATCCCAAATCAGTATTTGAACATATAATACATTAATATAATTCGTAGGGACTCATTTTGAGCTCCAACAACACTTAGAAGCTCACCTCGCGCAAAAACTAAGTCCTTATAACAAGTTTGCCTAAATCGATCCCTAAATTGGGTATTTTGGCTCCGAAGTGACTCTAGCAAAGTTGTTGTGATCCCAAATCAGTATTTGAACATATATACATTAATATAATTCGTAGGGACTCATTTTGAGCTCCAACAACACTTAAAAACTCACCTCGCGCAAAAACTAAGTCCTTATAACTAGTTTGCCTAAATCGAGCCCTAAATTGGGTATTTGGCTCCGAAGTGACTCTAGCAAAGTTGTTGTGATCACAAATCAGTATTTGAACATGTAATACATTAATATAATTCGTAGGGACTCATTTTGGGATCCAACAACACTTAAAAACTCACCTCGCGCAAAAACTAAGTTCTTATAACTAGTTTTGCCTAAATCGAGCTTTCAAACGGGGTTTTTGGCTCCGAAGCGACTCTAGTAAACTTATTTTGATCGTAAATGAGTATTTGAACAAATAATATATTGTAATAAGCCTTAGATACTTGTTTGGAGCTCCAAAAAGCCTTATAAGGTCACTTCGCGCAAAAACTAAGTCTTTGTAACTAGTTTTGCCTAAATCGAGTATATAGATGGTTTTTGGCTCCGAAGTGAATCTAGCGAAGTTGATTAGGTCCTAAATGTGTATTTTAATATAATATTATATAATAAGTCTTAAGGACTCATTTTGAGCTCCAACAACACTTAAAAACTCACGTCGCGCAAAAACTAAGTCCTTGTAACTAGTTTGCCTAAATCGAGCCCTAAATTGGGTATTTTGGCTCCGAAGTGACTCTAGCAAAGTTGTTGTGATCCCAAATCAGTATTTGAACATATAATACATTAATATAATTCGTAGGGACTCATTTTGAGCTCCAACAACACTAAAAAACTCACCTCGCGCGAAAACTAAGTCCTTATAACTAGTTTTGCCTAAATCGAGCCTTTAAATGGGTGTTTTGGCTCCGAAGTGACTCTAGCAAACTTTTTGATCCAAAATGAGTATTTGAACAAATAATATATTAATATAAGTCGTAGAGACTCGTTTTGAGCTCCAACAAGCCTTATAAGGTCACTTCGCGCAAAAACTAAGTCTTTGTAACTAGTTTTGCCTAGATCGAGCCTTTAGATTTGTTTTTGGGCTCCGAAGTGAATCTAGCAAAGTTGTTTAGGTCCCAAATGCGTGACTTAATATAATATATATTATAATAAGTCTTAGAGACTCATTTTGAGCTCCAACAACACTTAAAAACTCACCTCGCGCAAAAACTAAGTCCTTATAACTAGTTTGCCTAAATCGAGCCCTAAATTGGGTATTTTGGCTCCGAAGTGACTCTAGCAAAGTTGTTGTGATCCCAAATCAGTATTTGAACATATAATACATTAATATAATTCGTAGGGACTCATTTTGAGCTCCAACAACACTTAAAAACTCACCTCGCGCAAAAACTAAGTCCTTATAACTAGTTTTGCCTAAATCGAGCCTTTAAACGGGTTTTTTGGCTCCGAAGCTACTCTAGCAAACTTATTTTGATCCGAAATGAGTATTTGAACAAATAATATATTGTAATAAGCCTTAGATACTCGTTTGGAGCTCCAACAAGCCTTATAAGGTCACTTCGCGCAAAAACTAAGTCTTTGTAACTAGTTTTGCCTAAATCGAGCCTATAGATTGTTTTTGGCTCCGAAGTGAATCTAGCGAAGTTGTTTAGGTCCTAAATGTGTAATTTAATATAATATATTATAATAAGTCTTAGGGACTCATTTTGAGCTCCAACAACACTTAAAAACTCACGTCGCGCAAAAACTAAGTCCTTGTAACTAGTTTGCCTAAATCGAGCCCTAAAATGGGTATTTTGGCTCCGAAGTGACTCTAGCAAAGTTGTTGTGATCACAAATCAGTATTTGAACATATAATACATTAATATAATTCGTAGGGACTCATTTTGAGCTGCAACAACACTTAAAAACTCACCTCGCGCAAAAACTAAGTCCTTGTAACTAGTTTTGCCTAAATCGAGATTTAAACGGGTTTTTTGGGCTCCGAAGCAACTCTACCAAACTTATTTTGATCGTAAATGAGTATTTGAAGAAATAATATATTGTAATAAGCCTTAGATACTCGTTTGGAGCTCCAAAAAGTCTTATAAGGTCACTTCGCGCAAAAACTAAGTCTTTGTAACTAGTTTTGCCTAAATCGAGTATATAGATGGTTTTTGGCTCCGAAGTGAATCTAGCGAAGTTGATTAGGTCCTAAATGTGTATTTTAATATAGTATTATATATAATTCGTAGGGACTCATTTTGAGCTCCAACAACACTTAAAAACTCACCTCGCGCAAAAACTAAGTCCTTATAACAAGTTTGCCTAAATCGATCCCTAAATTGGGTATTTTGGCTCCGAAGTGACTCTAGCAAAGTTGTTGTGATCCCAAATCAGTATTTGAACATATAATACATTAATATAATTCGTAGGGACTCATTTTGAGCTCCAACAACACTTAAAAACTCACCTCGCGCAAAAACTAAGTCCTTATAACTAGTTTGCGTAAATCGAGCCCTAAAACTGTTATTTGGCTCCGAAGTGACTCTAGCAAAGTTGTTGTGATCCCAAATCAGTATTTGAACATATAATACATTAATATAATTCGTAGGACTCATTTTGAGCTCCAACAACACTTAAAAACTCACCTCGCGCAAAAACTAAGTCCTTATAACTAGTTTGCCTAAATCGAGCCCTAAAATGGGTATTTTGGCTCCGAAGTGACTCTAGCAAAGTTGTTTAGGTCCTAAATGTGTATTTTAATAAAATATCTTATAATAAGTCTTAGGGACTCATTTTGAGCTGCAACAACACTAAAAAACTCACGTCGCGCAAAAACTAAGTCCTTATAATTAGTTTGCCTAAATCGAGCCCTAAAATGGGTATTTTGGCTCCGAAGTGACTCTAGCAAAGTTGTTGTGATCACAAATCAGTATTTGAACATATAATACATTAATATAATTCGTAGGGACTCATTTTGAGCTGCAACAACACTTAAAAACTCACCTCGCGCAAAAACTAAGTCCTTGTAACTAGTTTTGCCTAAATCGAGATTTAAACGGGTTTTTTGGGCTCCGAAGCAACTCTACCAAACTTATTTTGATCGTAAATGAGTATTTGAACAAATAATATATTGTAATAAGCCTTAGATACTCGTTTGGAGCTCCAACAAGCCTTATAAGGTCACTTCGCGCAAAAACTAAGTCTTTGTAACTAGTTTTGCCTAAATCGAGTCTTTAGATGGTTTTTGGCTCCGAAGTGAATCTAGCGAAGTTGTTTAGGTCCTAAATGTGTATTTTAATATAATATTATATAATAAGTCTTAGGGACTCATTTTGAGCTCAAACAACACTTAAAAACTCACGTCGCGCAAAAACTAAGTCCTTATAACTAGTTTGCCTAAATCGAGCCCTAAAATGGGTATTTTGGCTCCGAAGTGACTCTAGCAAAGTTGTTGTGATCACAAATCAGTATTTGAACATATAATACATTAATATAATTCGTAGGGACTCATTTTGAGCTGCAACAACACTTAAAAACTCACCTCGCGCAAAAACTAAGTCCTTGTAACTAGTTTTGCCTAAATCGAGATTTAAACGGGTTTTTTGGGCTCCGAAGCAACTCTACCAAACTTATTTTGATCGTAAATGAGTATTTGAACAAATAATATATTGTAATAAGCCTTAGATACTCGTTTGGAGCTCCAAAAAGCCTTATAAGGTCACTTCGCGCAAAAACTAAGTCTTTGTAACTAGTTTTGCCTAAATCGAGTCTATAGATGGTTTTTGGCTCCGAAGTGAATCTAGCGAAGTTGATTAGGTCCTAAATGTGTATTTTAATATAATATTATATAATAAGTCTTAGGGACTCATTTTGAGCTCAAACAACACTTAAAAACTCACGTCGCGCTAAAACTAAGTCCTTGTAACTAGTTTGCCTAAATCGAGCCCTAAAATGGGTATTTTGGCTCCGAAGTGACTCTAGCAAAGTTGTTGTGATCACAAATCAGTATTTGAACATATAATACATTAATATAATTCGTAGGGACTCATTTTGAGCTGCAACAACACTTAAAAACTCACCTCGCGCAAAAACTAAGTCCTTGTAACTAGTTTTGCCTAAATCGAGATTTAAACGGGTTTTTTGGGCTCCGAAGCAACTCTACCAAACTTATTTTGATCGTAAATGAGTATTTGAACAAATAATATATTGTAATAAGCCTTAGATACTCGTTTGGAGCTCCAAAAAGCCTTATAAGGTCACTTCGCGCAAAAACTAAGTCTTTGTAACTAGTTTTGCCTAAATCGAGTATATAGATGGTTTTTGGCTCCGAAGTGAATCTAGCGAAGTTGATTAGGTCCTAAATGTGTATTTTAATATAATATTATATAATAAGTCTTAAGGACTCATTTTGAGCTCCAACAACACTTAAAAACTCACGTCGCGCAAAAACTAAGTCCTTGTAACTAGTTTGCCTAAATCGAGCCCTAAAATGGGTATTTTGGCTCCGAAGTGACTCTAGCAAAGTTGTTGTGATCACAAATCAGTATTTGAACATATAATACATTAACATAATTCGTAGGGACTCATTTTGAGCTGCAACAACACTTAAAAACTCACCTCGCGCAAAAGCTAAGTCCTTGTAACTAGTTTTGCCTAAATCGAGATTTAAACGGGTTTTTTGGGCTCCGAAGCAACTCTACCAAACTTATTTTGATCGTAAATGAGTATTTGAACAAATAATATATTGTAATAAACCTTAGATACTCGTTTGGGGCTCCAACAAGCCTTATAAGGTCACTTCGCGCAAAAACTAAGTCTTTGTAACTAGTTTTGCCTAAATCGAGTCTTTAGATGGTTTTCGGCTCCGAAGTGAATCTAGCGAAGTTGTTTAGGTCCTAAATGTGTATTTTAATAAAATATCTTATAATAAGTCTTAGGGACTCATTTTGAGCTGCAACAACACTAAAAAACTCACGTCGCGCAAAAACTAAGTCCTTATAACTAGTTTGCCTAAATCGAGCCCTAAAATGGGTATTTTGGCTCCGAAGTGACTCTAGCAAAGTTGTTGTGATCACAAATCAGTATTTGAACATATAATACATTAATATAATTCGTAGGGACTCATTTTGAGCTGCAACAACACTTAAAAACTCACCTCGCGCAAAAACTAAGTCCTTGTAACTAGTTTTGCCTAAATCGAGATTTAAACGGGTTTTTTTGGGCTCCGAAGCAACTCTACCAAACTTATTTTGATCGTAAATGAGTATTTGAACAAATAATATATTGTAATAAGCCTTAGATACTCGTTTGGAGCTCCAAAAAGCCTTATAAGGTCACTTCGCGCAAAAACTAACTCTTTGTAACTAGTTTTGCCTAAATCGAGTCTATAGATGGTTTTTGGCTCCGAAGTGAATCTAGCGAAGTTGATTAGGTCCTAAATGTGTATTTTAATATAATATTATATAATAAGTCTTAGTGACTCATTTTGAGCTCCAACAACACTTAAAAACTCACGTCGCGCAAAAACTAAGTCCTTGTAACTAGTTTGCCTAAATCGAGCCCTAAAATGGGTATTTTGGCTCCGAAGTGACTCTAGCAAAGTTGTTGTGATCACAAATCAGTATTTGAACATATAATACATTAATATAATTCGTAGGGACTCATTTTGAGCTGCAACAACACTTAAAAACTCACCTCGCGCAAAAACTAAGTCCTTGTAACTAGTTTTGCCTAAATCGAGATTTAAACGGGTTTTTTTGGGCTCCGAAGCAACTCTACCAAACTTATTTTGATCGTAAATGAGTATTTGAACAAATAATATATTGTAATAAGCCTTAGATACTCGTTTGGAGCTCCAAAAAGCCTTATAAGGTCACTTCGCGCAAAAACTAAGTCTTTGTAACTAGTTTTGCCTAAATCGAGTCTATAGATGGTTTTTGGCTCCGAAGTGAATCTAGCGAAGTTGATTAGGTCCTAAATGTGTATTTTAATATAATATTATATAATAAGTCTTAAGGACTCATTTTGAGCTCCAACAACACTTAAAAACTCACGTCGCGCAAAAACTAAGTCCTTGTAACTAGTTTGCCTAAATCGAGCCCTAAAATGGGTATTTTGGCTCCGAAGTGACTCTAGCAAAGTTGTTGTGATCACAAATCAGTATTTGAACATATAATACATTAATATAATTCGTAGGGACTCATTTTGAGCTGCAACAACACTTAAAAACTCACCTCGCGCAAAAACTAAGTCCTTGTAACTAGTTTTGCCTAAATCGAGATTTAAACGGGTTTTTTGGGCTCCGAAGCGACTCTAGTAAACTTATTTTGATCGTAAATGAGTATTTGAACAAATAATATATTGTAATAAGCCTTAGATACTCGTTTGGAGCTCCAAAAAGCCTTATAAGGTCACTTCGCGCAAAAACTAAGTCTTTGTAACTAGTTTTGCCTAAATCGAGTCTATAGATGGTTTTTGGCTCCGAAGTGAATCTAGCGAAGTTGATTAGGTCCTAAATGTGTATTTTAATATAATATTATATAATAAGTCTTAGGGACTCATTTTGAGCTCAACAACACTTAAAAACTCACGTCGCGCAAAAACTAAGTCCTTGTAACTAGTTTGCCTAAATCGAGCCCTAAAATGGGTATTTTGGCTCCGAAGTGACTCTAGCAAAGTTGTTGTGATCACAAATCAGTATTTGAACATATAATACATTAATATAATTCGTAGGGACTCATTTTGAGCTGCAACAACACTTAAAAACTCACCTCGCGCAAAAACTAAGTCCTTGTAACTAGTTTTGCCTAAATCGAGATTTAAACGGGGTTTTTTGGGCTCCGAAGCAACTCTACAAACTTATTTTGATCGTAAATGAGTATTTGAACAAATAATATATTGTAATAAGCCTTAGATACTCGTTTGGAGCTCCAAAAAGCCTTATAAGGTCACTTCGCGCAAAAACTAAGTCTTTGTAACTAGTTTTGCCTAAATCGAGTCTATAGATGGTTTTTGGCTCCGAAGTGAATCTAGCGAAGTTGATTAGGTCCTAAATGTGTATTTTAATATAATATTATATAATAAGTCTTAGGACTCATTTTGAGCTCCAACAACACTTAAAAACTCACGTCGCGCAAAAACTAAGTCCTTGTAACTAGTTTGCCTAAATCGAGCCCTAAAATGGGTATTTTGGCTCCGAAGTGACTCTAGCAAAGTTGTTGTGATCACAAATCAGTATTTGAACATATAATACATTAATATAATTCGTAGGGACTCATTTTGAGCTGCAACAACACTTAAAAACTCACCTCGCGCAAAAACTAAGTCCTTGTAACTAGTTTTGCCTAAATCGAGATTTAAACGGGTTTTTTGGGCTCCGAAGCAACTCTAGTCAAACTTATTTTGATCGTAAATGAGTATTTGAACAAATAATATATTGTAATAAGCCTTAGATACTCGTTTGGAGCTCCAAAAAGCCTTATAAGGTCACTTCGCGCAAAAACTAAGTCTTTGTAACTAGTTTTGCCTAAATCGAGTATATAGATGGTTTTTGGCTCCGAAGTGAATCTAGCGAAGTTGATTAGGTCCTAAATGTGTATTTTAATATAATATTATATAATAAGTCTTAAGGACTCATTTTGAGCTCCAACAACACTTAAAAACTCACGTCGCGCAAAAACTAAGTCCTTGTAACTAGTTTGCCTAAATCGAGCCCTAAAATGGGTATTTTGGCTCCGAAGTGACTCTAGCAAAGTTGTTGTGATCACAAATCAGTATTTGAACATATAATACATTAACATAATTCGTAGGGACTCATTTTGAGCTGCAACAACACTTAAAAACTCACCTCGCGCAAAAGCTAAGTCCTTGTTACTAGTTTTGCCTAAATCGAGATTTAAACGGGTTTTTTGGGCTCCGAAGCAACTCTACCAAACTTATTTTGATCGTAAATGAGTATTTGAACAAATAATATATTGTAATAAACCTTAGATACTCGTTTGGGGCTCCAACAAGCCTTATAAGGTCACTTCGCGCAAAAACTAAGTCTTTGTAACTAGTTTTGCCTAAATCGAGTCTTTAGATGGTTTTTCGGCTCCGAAGTGAATCTAGCGAAGTTGTTTAGGTCCTAAATGTGTATTTTAATAAAATATCTTATAATAAGTCTTAGGGACTCATTTTGAGCTGCAACAACACTAAAAAACTCACGTCGCGCAAAAACTAAGTCCTTATAACTAGTTTGCCTAAATCGAGCCCTAAAATGGGTATTTTGGCTCCGAAGTGACTCTAGCAAAGTTGTTGTGATCACAAATCAGTATTTGAACATATAATACATTAATATAATTCGTAGGGACTCATTTTGAGCTGCAACAACACTTAAAAACTCACCTCGCGCAAAAACTAAGTCCTTGTAACTAGTTTTGCCTAAATCGAGATTTAAACGGGTTTTTTGGGCTCCGAAGCAACTCTACCAAACTTATTTTGATCGTAAATGAGTATTTGAACAAATAATATATTGTAATAAGCCTTAGATACTCGTTTGGAGCTCCAAAAAGCCTTATAAGGTCACTTCGCGCAAAAACTACTCTTTGTAACTAGTTTTGCCTAAATCGAGTCTATAGATGGTTTTTGGCTCCGAAGTGAATCTAGCGAAGTTGATTAGGTCCTAAATGTGTATTTTAATATAATATTATATAATAAGTCTTAGGGACTCATTTTGAGCTCAAACAACACTTAAAAACTCACGTCGCGCTAAAACTAAGTCCTTGTAACTAGTTTGCCTAAATCGAGCCCTAAAATGGGTATTTTGGCTCCGAAGTGACTCTAGCAAAGTTGTTGTGATCACAAATCAGTATTTGAACATATAATACATTAATATAATTCGTAGGGACTCATTTTGAGCTGCAACAACACTTAAAAACTCACCTCGCGCAAAAACTAAGTCCTTGTAACTAGTTTTGCCTAAATCGAGATTTAAACGGGTTTTTTGGGCTCCGAAGCAACTCTACCAAACTTATTTTGATCGTAAATGAGTATTTGAAGAAATAATATATTGTAATAAGCCTTAGATACTCGTTTGGAGCTCCAAAAAGTCTTATAAGGTCACTTCGCGCAAAAACTAAGTCTTTGTAACTAGTTTTGCCTAAATCGAGTATATAGATGGTTTTTGGCTCCGAAGTGAATCTAGCGAAGTTGATTAGGTCCTAAATGTGTATTTTAATATAGTATTATATAATAAGTCTTAAGGACTCATTTTGAGCTCCAACAACACTTAAAAACTCACGTCGCGCAAAAACTAAGTCCTTGTAACTAGTTTGCCTAAATCGAGCCCTAAAATGGGTATTTTGGCTCCGAAGTGACTCTAGCAAAGTTGTTGTGATCACAAATCAGTATTTGAACATATAATACATTAACATAATTCGTAGGGACTCATTTTGAGCTGCAACAACACTTAAAAACTCACCTCGCGCAAAAGCTAAGTCCTTGTAACTAGTTTTGCCTAAATCGAGATTTAAACGGGTTTTTTGGGCTCCGAAGCAACTCTACCAAACTTATTTTGATCGTAAATGAGTATTTGAACAAATAATATATTGTAATAAACCTTAGATACTCGTTTGGGGCTCCAACAAGCCTTATAAGGTCACTTCGCGCAAAAACTAAGTCTTTGTAACTAGTTTTGCCTAAATCGAGTCTTTAGATGGTTTTCGGCTCCGAAGTGAATCTAGCGAAGTTGTTTAGGTCCTAAATGTGTATTTTAATAAAATATCTTATAATAAGTCTTAGGGACTCATTTTGAGCTGCAACAACACTAAAAAACTCACGTCGCGCAAAAACTAAGTCCTTATAACTAGTTTGCCTAAATCGAGCCCTAAAATGGGTATTTTGGCTCCGAAGTGACTCTAGCAAAGTTGTTGTGATCACAAATCAGTATTTGAACATATAATACATTAATATAATTCGTAGGGACTCATTTTGAGCTGCAACAACACTTAAAAACTCACCTCGCGCAAAAACTAAGTCCTTGTAACTAGTTTTGCCTAAATCGAGATTTAAACGGGTTTTTTGGGCTCCGAAGCAACTCTACCAAACTTATTTTGATCGTAAATGAGTATTTGAACAAATAATATATTGTAATAAGCCTTAGATACTCGTTTGGAGCTCCAAAAAGCCTTATAAGGTCACTTCGCGCAAAAACTAACTCTTTGTAACTAGTTTTGCCTAAATCGAGTCTATAGATGGTTTTTGGCTCCGAAGTGAATCTAGCGAAGTTGATTAGGTCCTAAATGTGTATTTTAATATAATATTATATAATAAGTCTTAGTGACTCATTTTGAGCTCCAACAACACTTAAAAACTCACGTCGCGCAAAAACTAAGTCCTTGTAACTAGTTTGCCTAAATCGAGCCCTAAAATGGGTATTTTGGCTCCGAAGTGACTCTAGCAAAGTTGTTGTGATCACAAATCAGTATTTGAACATATAATACATTAATATAATTCGTAGGGACTCATTTTGAGCTGCAACAACACTTAAAAACTCACCTCGCGCAAAAACTAAGTCCTTGTAACTAGTTTTGCCTAAATCGAGATTTAAACGGGTTTTTTGGGCTCCGAAGCAACTCTACCAAACTTATTTTGATCGTAAATGAGTATTTGAACAATTAATATATTGTAATAAGCCTTAGATACTCGTTTGGAGCTCCAAAAAGCCTTATAAGGTCACTTCGCGCAAAAACTAAGTCTTTGTAACTAGTTTTGCCTAAATCGAGTCTATAGATGGTTTTTGGCTCCGAAGTGAATCTAGCGAAGTTGATTAGGTCCTAAATGTGTATTTTAATATAATATTATATAATAAGTCTTAGGGACTCATTTTGAGCTCAAACAACACTTAAAAACTCACGTCGCGCTAAAACTAAGTCCTTGTAACTAGTTTGCCTAAATCGAGCCCTAAAATGGGTATTTTGGCTCCGAAGTGACTCTAGCAAAGTTGTTGTGATCACAAATCAGTATTTGAACATATAATACATTAATATAATTCGTAGGGACTCATTTTGAGCTGCAACAACACTTAAAAACTCACCTCGCGCAAAAACTAAGTCCTTGTAACTAGTTTTGCCTAAATCGAGATTTAAACGGGTTTTTTTGGGCTCCGAAGCAACTCTACCAAACTTATTTTGATCGTAAATGAGTATTTGAACAAATAATATATTGTAATAAGCCTTAGATACTCGTTTGGAGCTCCAAAAAGCCTTATAAGGTCACTTCGCGCAAAAACTAAGTCTTTGTAACTAGTTTTGCCTAAATCGAGTCTATAGATGGTTTTTGGCTCCGAAGTGAATCTAGCGAAGTTGATTAGGTCCTAAATGTGTATTTTAATATAATATTATATAATAAGTCTTAGGGACTCATTTTGAGCTCAACAACACTTAAAAACTCACGTCGCGCAAAAACTAAGTCCTTGTAACTAGTTTGCCTAAATCGAGCCCTAAAATGGGTATTTTGGCTCCGAAGTGACTCTAGCAAAGTTGTTGTGATCACAAATCAGTATTTGAACATGATAATACATTAATATAATTCGTAGGGACTCATTTTGAGCTGCAACAACACTTAAAAACTCACCTCGCGCAAAAACTAAGTCCTTGTAACTAGTTTTGCCTAAATCGAGATTTTAAACGGGGTTTTTTGGGCTCCGAAGCGACTCTAGTCAAACTTATTTTGATCGTAAATGAGTATTTGAACAAATATATATTGTAATAAGCCTTAGATACTTGTTTGGAGCTCCAAAAAGCCTTATAAGGTCACTTCGCGCAAAAACTAAGTCTTTGTAACTAGTTTTGCCTAAATCGAGTCTATAGATGGTTTTTGGCTCCGAAGTGAATCTAGCGAAGTTGATTAGGTCCTAAATGTGTATTTTAATATAATATTATATAATAAGTCTTAGGGACTCATTTTGAGCTCCAACAACACTTAAAAACTCACGTCGCGCAAAAACTAAGTCCTTGTAACTAGTTTGCCTAAATCGAGCCCTAAAATGGGTATTTTGGCTCCGAAGTGACTCTAGCAAAGTTGTTGTGATCACAAATCAGTATTTGAACATATAATACATTAATATAATTCGTAGGGACTCATTTTGAGCTGCAACAACACTTAAAAACTCACCTCGCGCAAAAACTAAGTCCTTGTAACTAGTTTTGCTAAATCGAGATTTAAACGGGTTTTTTGGCTCCGAAGCAACTCTACCAAACTTATTTTGATCGTAAATGAGTATTTGAACAAATAATATATTGTAATAAGCCTTAGATACTCGTTTGGAGCTCCAACAAGCCTTATAAGGTCACTTCGCGCAAAAACTAAGTCTTTGTAACTAGTTTTGCCTAAATCGAGTCTATAGATGGTTTTTGGCTCCGAAGTGAATCTAGCGAAGTTGATTAGGTCCTAAATGTGTATTTTAATATAATATTATATAATAAGTCTTAGTGACTCATTTTGAGCTCCAACAACACTTAAAAACTCACGTCGCGCAAAAACTAAGTCCTTGTAACTAGTTTGCCTAAATCGAGCCCTAAAATGGGTATTTTGGCTCCGAAGTGACTCTAGCAAAGTTGTTGTGATCACAAATCAGTATTTGAACATATAATACATTAATATAATTCGTAGGGACTCATTTTGAGCTGCAACAACACTTAAAAACTCACCTCGCGCAAAAAGCTAAGTCCTTGTAACTAGTTTTGCCTAAATCGAGATTTAAACGGGTTTTTTGGGCTCCGAAGCAACTCTACCAAACTTATTTGATCGTAAATGAGTATTTGAACAAATAATATATTGTAATAAGCCTTAGATACTCGTTTGGAGCTCCAAAAAGCCTTATAAGGTCACTTCGCGCAAAAACTAAGTCTTTGTAACTAGTTTTGCCTAAATCGAGTCTATAGATGGTTTTTGGCTCCGAAGTGAATCTAGCGAAGTTGATTAGGTCCTAAATGTGTATTTTAATATAATATTATATAATAAGTCTTAGGGACTCATTTTGAGCTCAACAACACTTAAAAACTCACGTCGCGCAAAACTAAGTCTTGTAACTAGTTTGCCTAAATCGAGCCCTAAAATGGTATTTTGGCTCCGAAGTGACTCTAGCAAAGTTGTTGTGATCACAAATCAGTATTTGAACATATAATACATTAATATAATTCGTAGGGACTCATTTTGAGCTGCAACAACACTTAAATACTCACCTCGCGCAAAAACTAAGTCCTTGTAACTAGTTTTGCCTAAATCGAGAATTTAAACGGGTTTTTTGGCTCCGAAGCAACTCTACCAAACTTATTTTGATCGTAAATGAGTATTTGAACAAATAATATATTGTAATAAGCCTTAGATACTCGTTTGGAGCTCCAAAAAGCCTTATAAGGTCACTTCGCCCAAAAACTAAGTCTTTGTAACTAGTTTTGCCTAAATTGAGTCTATAGATGGTTTTTGGCTCCGAAGTGAATCTAGCGAAGTTGATTAGGTCCTAAATGTGTATTTTAATATAATATTATATAATAAGTCTTAGGGACTCATTTTGAGCTCAAACAACACTTAAAACTCACGTCGCGCAAAAACTAAGTCCTTGTAACTAGTTTGCCTAAATCGAGCCCTAAAATGGGTATTTTGGCTCCGAAGTGACTCTAGCAAAGTTGTTGTGATCACAAATCAGTATTTGAACATATAATACATTAATATAATTCGTAGGGACTCATTTTGAGCTGCAACAACACTTAAAACTCACCTCGCGCAAAAACTAAGTCCTTGTAACTAGTTTTGCCTAAATCGAGATTTAACGGGTTTTTTTGGGCTCCGAAGCAACTCTACCAAACTTATTTTGATCGTAAATGAGTATTTGAAGAAATAATATATTGTAATAAACCTTAGATACTCGTTTGGAGCTCCAAAAAGTCTTATAAGGTCACTTCGCGCAAAAACTAAGTCTTTGTAACTAGTTTTGCCTAAATCGAGTATATAGATGGTTTTTGGCTCCGAAGTGAATCTAGCGAAGTTGATTAGGTCCTAAATGTGTATTTTAATATAGTATTATATAATAAGTCTTAAGGACTCATTTTGAGCTCCAACAACACTTAAAAACTCACGTCGCGCAAAAACTAAGTCCTTGTAACTAGTTTGCCTAAATCGAGCCCTAAAATGGGTATTTTGGCTCCGAAGTGACTCTAGCAAAGTTGTTGTGATCACAAATCAGTATTTGAACTTATAATACATTAATAGAATTTTATGGGACTCATTTTGAGCTGCAAATAACACTTAAAAATCCCACCTC